>MJUU01002840.1:9888-22289 GCA_002080025.1 Modiolus philippinarum | reverse complement strand
ACATGTTTGTTTATTCTCGTTAGTCCCGTAGATAGTAGTTAACTATGGGGAAAATCTGCGGTTTTCAAAAAACGTTTTTTGAAAACCGCAGATTTCCCCCCATAATTAACTACTAATAACAATTGTTAAGATTTTGAAAAGAAGGCATACCCGAGGAAAAATATTAGCTTTCAACAAAATAACGGTGATTTTAACCCCTGTCCCGATGAGCGGATTTTCAAAGGATCTCTATTTGCCTGTTATTTTGTAAGTAACATTGATAAATCTTGGAATGATGCCTGCAATGTCTGTAGGAACATGACTTCTTGTCTGTCCAATGCGTTATCTGTGTCTGGAGCCTAGTGGATAGGATCTTTAACCAACAGCAACATTTGGGTTGATGGAGAACAAATTTGCGATCACTATGCTTAGAAATGTGACATGTACAATTATAACATAACAATTAGTATAAACTCCTTGCTTTGGACCAGAAATGAACCAAGATTTTCAATGTTTACAGTCATGGGAACGCAAGGGTCTCTTTTAGATGAAAAACGTTTCATTTGCAAATCTTTGCAAACTCTATATTGATTGAAACCTGTGTGCATTCTAACACATTTCATTGGATGTAACAAAAACAAGCTTCGACAGAGCTGTTAACATCTTAGGAAATATGTCGTTATATTATCTCCTTTTATATATCATATTTGGCTTCATTTTCCCTTTGGACATTTCCCATGGCATGTGATGTATTCATAGCAATGGGACTGAACCGCTAGATGCTATATGAGACTTGATTAGATGGGGACATCCGTGTGAGATCTACGTTAAGATGAGAAATTATATGAATATCGTTAATTAAAAAGGGAAATGATCATTGTATGTTAATAGATCGATTTGATATTCTAAAATTATTTTGTATTTTAAGGCGACTATTATCAATCATGCAAATCTTCTTGGCATACATAAGTATTAATGGTTTATCAATTATGGATTCGCTTATCAAACCACATCTAAACTTAGACTGAAAAAAAGTTAATATATATTTCGCTTCGAAAGTTAAACTGGAAAGTTATTTTGATGTCTTTTGTTTATACATGCCATATGTGTTCATCTTGTTTTTTCAAATACAAAGAAGCAGTTTGAACAATGGAAAAATGAAAGGATATGGAGTTGGTTTGTGCAGTTTGAAATAGGTTCAATGATACGTGTTCACTAAAGGTTTGATGTTACCTTTGATTCTCCTTTTATTCACATTCAAACTGAGAGTAAAGAATCTATAAAGCTTGTTTTTATTATGGCATGCTGTACTGGGTTTGCGAAATCTTATCCATATAAAGCCATGGAAGAAAACATGGAAGTAAACAGTTTAATATTTTCACGTTAAACAAAATCTCAGAGTCCCTTCTTTGGCTAGAATGAAATTTAAGTGTAACTACATTCTATTTTTCTGTTAACATTTTTATTTTATCCTAAATCTACTTTAGTTTATGTGTAAGCTCATTGAACTAGATTATAAATGTTCATTGGCAGTTCAATTTTAAGAACAGTGAATGATACACGGAAAATCAAGACACAGCTATTTTTTAGTCATTCACCACCGTAGGGGGAGGGTTTGGATCCAACAAAACGAGTTTATAAACCCCATCGCAATTTTTTCGCCTGTCCCAAGTCAGGAATATGTTGGTCATTGGCTTGTCCTTGTTTTCTTATAAAATTTTTGTTTCTTGATATTCGGATTATTGGATGTGGTTTGATTCCATTAATTTATTCACTTTTTTTACTTTTTGGGGGTCATTTAGGGCTTGTTATATGGTGTGAGGCTCCTCACTGTGTTAACCAGGAGATGGGATATTGTCTCGTTGACATTTATCCCATTCCCTTTCTTTTTCATATGTAACCGATAATTATATTGTGATATAATGTAATTTTCAAGTCCTGGAAGCAAACAGTTCAATGGCAATAGGCCAAAGTATAAGAAATACATGGGTGTTCCACGGAACACATGTTTCGCCTGCACTATATATTTAAGAATTCCTGTGTTTGAAATAGAATTACAATGTCCAGACAATGTCCATGTTGCACATCTACATTACATACTGAATCATGCATTCCTCCAAGTTTGGTAGAAAAATACAGAGCCGTTAATGAGCAGTTATGGATAATTGAGACATACCCTAAATGGTGAATAAAAGGATATGGAGTAAATGCACATGAGACAAGTCTCTACAAATACATGGTAAAAACAAACAAAGGAACAACGCTTTTATTGTTGTTCTTCATCTTGAAGTAACCACGAGGCCTTCAACAATGAGCTTTGCTCATACCTCATAGTAAGTTCAAGACGGCCCCTAGCACCGGTTTAAGCGGAATTCTTTGCTAATTGTCGAGCAACGCTACATCCATGTCTTCATTGATCATGGGTGCGGGATTGTCAACAAACATCAATTAAACTGGCAAAGTGCTCTTACAAGACTGGATAACCTTAAGTGCAAGTTCAATGATAATATGGAATTCTAGAATAAATGAAAAGAAAGAAAAACCAAATTCATGGTGCACATCTTCAACATATAATGAAGCATTCATGCAAGTTTGCTTGAAAAATACAAAGCCGTTGAGGAGGAGTTACGGAACAAAATTAAAAAAAAAACAAAATGCATGGTGCACATCTTCAACATATACTGAAGCATTCCTGCAAGTTTGGTTGAAAAGTGCCATGCGGTTTAGGAGGAGATGCGGATAATGCTAAAAAAATTTTAGCCATACAGACGGAGAGACGGACAGACGAACAGACAGACAGACGCAAGACGACGGATAGTGATCCCTATATGTCGATCCTGCACTAGGTGCAGGCGACACAAAAAGGAATCGTTTCTGAAAAAAAAACAATATATATAGAAATTCACTAATCTGTAACCTCCAATGTTTTCATTAAAAATTTATCTGTATGGTGTTCATGAAATTAATAAAAAGGAAATGCTGATCAGCTTGATGATGACTTTTATTTTAAATACAAAACTACCCAAGTTGCATAATAAACAGTACATTTTGTTATGATGTACAGCGGTTTCAAGGAGTGATCTCTCATCTGCAGCATTAGTATCAAATATTTTGGAAAGACATTATCCATCCATATTGAATCAGAATATAGTACTATGTATGTATGTGTAAGCTCATTGAAACAGATTATAAATATTAATTGGCAGTTTAATTTTAAGAACAGTGAATGATACACGGAAAATCAAGACACAACTATTTTTTAGCCATTCACCACACAAAGGAGGAGGGTTTGGATCCAACAAAACGAGTTTATTAACCCCACCGCAATTTTTGCGCATGTCCCAAGTAAGGAATATGTTGGTCATTGGATTGCCCTTGTCTTCTAATAAAATTTTTGTTTCTTGATATTCGGGTTATTGGATGTGGTTTGTTTCCATTGATTTATTAACTTTTTTACTTTTTGGGGGGCATTTAGGGCTTGCTATATGGTGTGAGGTTCCTCAGTGTACTGAAGACCGTACGGTGACCCCTAGATGCTTTGTTTTGGGTAGTTTTAACCAGGAGATGGGATGTTGTCTCCTTAACATTTACCCCATTCCCTTTCTTTTTCATATGTAAGTGATAATTATATTGTCATATAATGTAATTTTCAAGTCCTGGAAGAAAACAGTCCAATGGCCAATAGGCCAAAGTATAAAAAAATGCATGGGTGTTCCACATAACACATGTTTCGCCTGCACTATATATTTAAGGATTCCTGTGTTTGAAATAGATCGTCCATGTTGCACATCTACATTACATACTAAAGCATGCATTCCTCCAAGTTTGGTAGAAAAATACAGAGTCTGGATAATTGAGACATACCCTAAGACTTGATAACCTTAAGTGCAAGTTCAATGATAATGTGGAATTCTAGATAAATGAAAAGAAAGAAAAACAAAATGCATGGTGCGCATCTTCAACATATAAAGGAGCATTCATACAAGTTTGCTTGAAAAATACAAAGCCATTTAGGAGGAGTTGCGGAACAAAATTAAAGAAAGACAAAATGCATGGTGCACATCTTCAACATATACTGAAGCATTCCTGCAAGTTTGTTGAAAAGTGCCATGCGAGTTAGGAGGAGATGCGGATAATGCTTAACATTTTTGAGCCATACAGACGGAGAGACGGATAGACGGACAGAAAGACAGACAGACGGACGCAAGATGATGGATAGTGATCCCTATGTATCGATCCTGCACTAGGTGCAGGCAACACAAAAAGGAATCGTTTTTGAAAAAAAATACAATATATAGAAATTCACTTAAGAATTGAATGCACTATTTTGAAGTTTCATTGGGATTATGAAAGTGTTGACCGTGCGCAATACTTATAATTACATTTTAAAACCAAATCATAAAAAACAAATTTATTAAAAAGTAGTACGTCATGTACAATGGGATTTGTTTTACTACGTGGTCATATGATCAAATGTGTTTCATGGAAAGTGTAACTTTACATTAATATGCCAGTGAGCGATGTTCACCTATCAAATTGAGGGAATTCAAATGAATATTCATGAAATGTAATGTATTAATCTGTACCCTCCAATGTTTTCATTAAAAATTTAATGAATGGTGTTCATGAAAAGTAATAAAAAGGAAATGCTGATCAGCTTGATGATGATTTTTTTAGATACAAAAATACCCAAGTTGCATAATAAACAGTACATTTTGTTATGATGTACAGCTGTTTCAAGGAGTGATTTCATCTGCAGCATTAGTATCAAATAATATTGAAAGTCATTATCCATCCATATTGAGTCAGAATATAGTACTCATTACCAAAAATTTTACAATAAGAGGCCAAACCGGAGCAAAAAAACATCCATCGAATGTAATACATGGAATGAAACTCAAGTATTTTAAGGGGTTAGATTTTTTCAATATATTTAACTACATTTTTTATGTTATAAGGTCTGTAACTTCGGGAGAATATAATACCAATGACGATGAATTTCAGTTTTGCAGATGATTATTTTGACAATCTATGTCTCCTCATTGCAGACAAAAATCTAAAACCCATGAAAAAGCTGACGAAGAACAAGTTAAAAGGGATAAGGGAGATTCCCTTTAAAGTTATACAAATCTCTAAACTTTAGAATTTTTTAATTTTCAAATGTTTCCAGACCAGCGCCGAAGTAGTGGCTGGTGATATTCTGAAGACTTAGAGTCTACCAACAAAGGTATCGATCCAGTGGTAATAATAATAATAATAACAAGATGTGATTATGATCTTGTGGATCATAGAATGGCTCCCAAACCTCCCATGGACCTAGATTTCAAAGTTAATGATAGGCAACATCTGTGTAAATTTTCATCCAAATTGAAGCACTTTTAATTTTCCCGCCTTTTTCCGTTTCCATGGCAACGGACGCCATTTTGAAGTCTTGGAGACCAGAATTCAATTCCACACATCATAGACAACCTTTGTGTTGATTTTCATCCAAATCGGAGCACTTTTAATTTTCCCGCCTTTTTTCAGTTTCCATGGCAACGGTCGCCATTTTGGAAATTCTGACACCAGAATTCAATTCTACACATCATGGCAACATCTGTATCGATTTTCATACAAATCGGAGCACTTTCAATTTTCCCGCCTTTTTTCGGTTTCCATGGCAACGGTCGCCATTTTGGAAATTCTGACACCAGAATTCAATTCCACACATCATAGGCAACCTCTGTGTCGATTTTCATCCAAATCGGAGCACTTTTAATTTTCCCGCCTTTTTTCCGTTTCCATGGCAACGGGCGCCATTTTGAAATTTTTATGACCAAAAATCAATTCTATGCATGCTAGGCAACCTTCCTATCAATTTTCATCCAATTTGGAGCACTTTGAATTTTCCCGCCTTTTTCCGTTTCCATGGCAACGGGCGCCATTTTGAAAATTCCGGAGGTCAAAGGCACAATTCCACATGGGGTTCCAACTTCCTACCAAGTTTCAATACCCTAGCTCTTACCATCACTGAGAAAAATTCCGGGCGAATATTTGTGCGGAAAGCAGGGAAAGCGGAAGAATAATAATAATAAGAAACAGAGCAAAAACAATATGTCTCCACAAACTTCGTTTGGGAGCCATAATAATAATAATAATAATAATAATAATAATAATAAACAAAAATAATGAGATTGCGGTGGATTTCAATTCAACATAATGCTATTCCGAAAACCCTATCTCCTAAGCGAAGACAAACCAATTGTTTGGAAGACCAAAAACCGAAACACATGAAAGAGGTGACAGAGAACCAAAAATCAGAAAGTTTTAAAATAATGCCAAGCATATGACAGACCTTTACAAGAGGGAGAAAATCCTTTGTATATAACATTTAAATGCTTAGATATTGTTATCCTGTAGGGCAATAAATAAGAAATTCATGTTAAGGTAATGGCAATATTTGGCCACAGGTTTTAATTTATAAATTCACAATTAACAAAAAAAGGTTACCGCAGATAAGCATTTAAACTATTTAATCGTTCAATTAAATCAATTATTCAACTATATCAACTGTCAACTGATTTTGCTTCGGGTTCACAAGCAATACAACTTAAAGATATTCAACGTTAGTTTCAACTATCATTTCAACTTCAATCTATACAACTTCAAAATATTCAACGTTAGTTTCAACTATTCATTTCAACTTCAATCTTTTACAACATTCAACTAAAGTTTCAACTAATTTTGCCATGGGTAACACAGGCAATTAAAAGTTAAAGATTAAATGATTGAATCGTAGATCCGACGATGTAAACTGTACAACATTGAAACATTGTTTAATCCTAAGCAGCGAAATACGTCAAATTGACTGTTCAAATTGTAATTGGACAGTCAACCGCCATAAAATGGGGGTTCGCTGCGAGCCAAATACCCAATACCTTGAAAATAATTTTATCTCCAAAAGAAATTGAAAAATTAACATTTCTTTAATTTTTAACTGCTTACATTTAAAATGGGAATATACAACCTCCTACACCGTTCTGTGAAAAAAATTCGATTCCACCTTGAATATTATTAAGAAATATCTCTGTACCCAAAGATGTCAAGTGTACGCCGTCGCTTCCGATAAATGTATTATTCCCTTTTATTTCAGGATGCCTAATATAACATCCCCCTTTCCGTAAAACATTGGCAGCAATTGCATTATTTAATCGGTATCGACACTTGGCCATGGCCAAAACATTTGTTGAATATCTCCATTGTAATCGAGACCAAACTATTATTGTGTTTGGCAAAACGCTTTTAATCCAATCAATGTTTTGTTTGACCGAACTACGGAGGTGTCCAATTTTTGATAACCCAATGTCGTTACCTGCTTTATGCAAGATCAAAATTTTGAAGGATCTTCTAGCCTGATCACTGTTATAATTTGTTTCTTCAAATTTGCAACAGACATTCCACTCATACCCTACCACCAAATGGAAACCCCTATGCGGCCTAGTCCCAAGTTTACTCCTCCTGGTCTTTTCCTTGCTGCTATTGATGCGTTTTTAACTATCGATGAACCCATTATCCAAGCTTTTATTGTAACAATGGGAACTGCAAATGTTATGTATTAATTTACATACAACAAAAATCAACACAAGTTTTTCAAGAGGCAATCTAATGTACGACTTGTACGCATTTGATTTCCATCGACCAAATTGCATAATTTGTGCTTCTGGTACTCCTTCCATAGCACATGATATTACCGCCCCTATTCTCAATGAATGAGTGGAATATTTGACAGCATCCATACCCAACTACTAACTGATTTCTTTAAAAGTGTCGAAATTTGGTATCGAGTGATAGAAGTGCCATCATTATGACAAAAAAGGGCACCAGGATGACGTGGTCGAACATTAAGATAGGTCTTTAATAATTGAACTGGACATGTATTGCAGTTTGTCTGTGGTCTTAAACAACCTTAGCGCCATTACAAAGCTGGTCAGTTTTTGATGAATTCAACCATAAATAATAATTGTTATTGTAAAAATTTACATTTTCAATTGATATTATGTGATTCGTATTGTTATTACTGATTCCTGCCTCACATGTTGAAAAAACCGCTCCAAACAATTTTGTTTCATGCACAGACTCACAAATTCTGGTCAGAATTGATATAATACTTAAGATCATATTGGTTATTTGTTCTCTATCAGTTTTAAACATTTTGAGTTTTTGGTTTTCCAAACGTTTAGATTTTATCTGCACTGAAGAGACATAAGTTGTCGAAATGCGCATATGCAGAACCTAAATTCACAGTTACTTCGGTATTTAGTTATTTTTAACAGATCCTGTGTTATAAGCAATCTTGTGTCTTTTGCCCTGACGTTTGTACGCTTAACACCTTCTAACATCTTACGAATAATCAGCTCACTTGTACTGTCTTCAAGCGAATTAATTCTGCTGAAAAAACTGAGCCCAGATACATAACTTTTAATAGTTGAGTATGAAAGATTTTCTTGAAATAAGTAAGAAATGAAACACATAATATCAATTGTTGGGACAGGCCATACTGGTGAAAATTCATACTGATTACGAAATTTTTGAAATGCCAATAAACCTCTTTCATATGTAATTACTGTACTATCGGCTAAACAATTTGACAATAGATGTTGTATTACAGGTCCAAAATTAGATCGATGAATTCTGGTGGAATCGTCTTCGGTAATACCTTTGCAGTTCTGGCTAGTGCTCTGAAACGAGTCATCTGAAATCGAGACAAGGCATCTATAATTTCGTTTTTACATCCTTCAATATGTAAAGCTTTGAACTGAATATTGAAAGACATTGTGAAAAATATCAGCTGACGTAGAACTGATTTATTTATCGTTTGATGTTCTTTTGTTTACAATAGAAACTAACGCCTGATTGTCTATATGAAAAGTAACTTTTTGGTTAGCAAACTCGGGAGACCAAGTGTATAATGCCAGTACAATGGAAATTAATTCCAAGAGCGATAGATTTTTCAGCAATTGTGATCCTTTCCAAATCTTTGGCCACTTATACTGTACCCACTGGCCCTTGAAATAGGCACCACAGTCTAACTTTGAATTTCCAGAACTATCAGTTGTAATGAATCATTTGTGTACCAGTAATCTTCAGGAATAAAACAGTCCCCGTTAAAATCTTTCAGAAATTTTAACCACAATTTAGCATCTTCCTTTATTTCCAGTTATTCTTACAAAATAATGAGATTTTTTATTCTATGATTGGTAACCTTTGACCTTGACCTTAGTCTTCAAGGTCAGATTTTTGCTTTTCAAATGACAAGTCATGTCCTGGCTATAACTGTTATGTCTTTTGAGGACCCTATAAGATCATAAAAACTCCTGATAAAAGCCCTCGATGAAGGTATAGTCCGTGAACAAAAGGACATCAAACCTGTGACCGACTCTACCCGTTTGATTGTGATCTTTTTTCTTGACAAAATTAAGGGGATTTCTGATTCTAATTTTGACAACTTATCTTTCGGTTTTCTCACTAACATTAAATTAGTATCAATAGTAAAACCTAAAAATTCCAAAATACATGTGGGCCCAACAGTCTTATTGTCCGCCAATTGGGACTCTGAGTTCCTTGCTCATATCAACGAAAGTGTTCATCAATATCTGACAATGATTTGTGTCCGTTAACCTAAACGCTGAACTTATGTCTATTTTTCCAAACTTAGCTCCATGTCCTAAACTTGTATATCATTTGTAGCACATTATCAAGTGAAGAATATGAGACTTTACAGAGATCTGGGTCAATATATTGGTCAATACCGTTTCCTTCGGGATACGAAAGGTGTGTAATCAAAACAAAAGGCTCTCAAGAGCCTGTACCGCTCACCTGGGTCATGGCTGACACAATAAGTCAAAATTATCACAACGTTTAAGGTTCTCATTTTCAAATTTGTTTATTGACTGTTTAAGGGTCTCATTTTGAAGTTTGCTGATGTTATATGATCCCAAATTAAACTGTTCCCCACAGGCAGCTATTTTTGATTGGGCGTAGACCAACTGTCACTTTTCTTGAAGAAGACCATGTTAGGATCATTGTGCCTCACTTTGGTTCCAATTGTCATAGTATTTTCAAAGGATAAATGATTTCCCATGGGATCCAAGGTTAAACAATGTTCCATGCTGACTGTCATCTTGGATGCTATGCGGACATGCCAGACACATTTTATGAAGGGGACCAAGTAAGGACCATTGTGACTAAGTATGATTCCAATTGGCCATGTACTTTCAGAGGAGAAGATCTTTGAGTATGTTTCCCTATAGGGTCCAATGTTAAAAACATGTTCCCTCCTGGCGGCCATCTAGGATATGATGTGCACTTGCTGAACACATTTTTAAAAGGGGCCACGTAAGGACCATTGTGACTAAGTGTGGTTCCAATTGGCCCAGTATTTTCAGAGGAGAAGATCTTTGCAATGTCCAATTTTGGACAAAGTTCCCCGCTGGCGGCCATCTTGGATGACGTGCAGACTTGCGGACAAAATTTTTAAAGGGGACCACCAAAGGACTATTGTGACCAAGTTTGGTTCCACTTGGCGCAGTGGTTTCAGAGAAGATCTTTGAATGCTCTCCCGTAGGGTCCAATGTTAAACCACGTTCACTGCTGGCGGCCATCTTGGATATGATACGGACTTGCCAGACATTTTTTTCAAAGGGGCCACCTAAGGACCATTGTGCCCAAGTTTGGTTCCAATTGGCCCGCGCAGTTTCATAGAAGAGATTATTATTAATTTGTAAAATAAGTATAGTTTATGAAAGTTTTTTTGCAAAAAAATGTAAAAGTTTCTACAAAAACACTTTTGCTCTTGATTATGTAACAAAAATTTTTTTTAATAAAGTAAAAACAGGGAATTTCTCTTAAACTTAAAAGAGAAAAGTAAACCAAAGAAGATTTGAACACAGAATTTAAAGGAAAATAACTCATAACCATATGGCATTGAAATTTTTTTTGGTGAAAAAGAGCCAATAACTACAACACAGGCAATTGGATTTTCTTCAAAATTTTAGAGTATGTAGACCTTGATATGCTGAACTTTTTTTGCAATTTACAGTTCACCTCTATCTGTTACAGTTTTTGAAATAAAAAATAAAAAATGCAAAAATTTTGAAAATTTTACGGAAAAAGGGCTGTAACTCTGAGACGGGTTTTCCGATTTTCTTCAAAATTGCAGGGCAGATAGATCTCGTCATTCTGAACAATTTTACTCCGTCAGATTTTTGATATCTGCAACGCTTTTTTAGTAATTTGCCAAAAACAGCAATTTACCCCTATGTTCTATTTTTAGTAACAGCAGCCATGTTGTTTGGTTCTCGAACTAACCGAACACATTTTTGAAACTACATACCCTGGTGATGACCCAGGCCAAGATTGGATTAAATTGGCCAAGTGGTTTCAGAGGAGAAGATTTTTTTTAAAAGTTTACGACGGACGGACGGACGACGGACGCCAAGTGATGGCAAAAGCTCACCCTGGCATAGCCAGGTGAGCTAAAAATGGATTACAGAGTGGCAACTTTTCTTGCAGAGCACTTCCACATGCAACATAGGCTTGCCCAAGCTGAAATAAGTAGTACTGTTTTAAATGCATATTCAATTAGATGTCAACATTCAGAAGTTTTACTTAAATTTTAAAAGTTGTGACATGTTGGTTTTCCCAGTCATAATAGGAATTATCTGTCATCCCTTTATTGTAATGTTGATACATAAGCAAGAACTAACTTTGTTCGCATAAAACATTTAATTTTTTTCATCTATCAATATATAATTTTTGCATAATAGTTAGGCGACTGTTTATTTCTGTACATAATGTTACATTCAATGCATTCTAATGTGACTCTTAAGGTAGATAGACACTAATATTTACATCCATGAGATTTTGTTATAAATTAGCACAATTGAAGACCCCATCCTATACACTTGAAATATGCAATAAAAATCAGAAAACGCACCAAAGGTGCGAAAGCCGAGTTGCGAACATTTGTTATTTTCATGATTACATCATCGGATAGGCAAATAGTTGCATATCAGCATATAAATTCTTTTATTTCAATCAGAGATTTATAATGGAACTTTTGAGGAAGTTTGACTTTGTCCTAACTTAAACAAAAGTCAAAACATTCCAAGTTCCTTTCAAAAAAACTTTGGGCAGGGGTTTTCCCTTAAAATCTAGTTTTTTATTTTATTATTGCTGAAATTGAAAGAGTGTACCTTTTTTCTAATAATTTCAGTTTTCTAGTTTGGTATACATAGCAACCAAAATCTCCACTATCCATTGCAACTTATTTCAAACCACCTCTCACAAAAAATTGGGCAGGGGTTCTCCTTATAATCCAGGTTACATGCATATTACTGAAATCAAAACATTCCAAGCCCCCCCCCCCTTTTTCAAAAAAAAAA
>MJUU01002834.1:74881-94139 GCA_002080025.1 Modiolus philippinarum | reverse complement strand
AACTTGGTATCCGTCACTATCAAAACAGAGGTTTATATTGAGAAAAAAACAAAATATATCTAATAGAAGTTATAAAACAAAAATTCAGATATTGCAAACATTAAAATTAACAATGACAAATGGTTACAAGAAGTGTCACCAGAAGAACAGGTAATCTAGGAAACCAAGAAAACAGCCATTACCGTGCACGAATAGTGATTGCGAAAGGCAGTTTACAGAAAGCATATGTTGTATACACAATTTACCAAACATCGAAACTCAAAAACCTGGGAAAAATATCGTACACAAAGAAATTTGGTAAATAAACTTAAAAGACATCTATGAAACAATATTTTCTAGAACGATGTGCTGGGGTGCTAAAAACAACAATTTTCGGTCAACTGTTAAACTGTTTTTCTCGAAAAAGTGTCATAATGGTGAGCAAAAAATTATTTTATGTGAAAATGATAAAATTATTAATGATACAAAACAGGTATCTGATGTTTTAATGAATTTTTTTCTACTGTCGCAAATGATATTGGCAAAGATGTTGCCTATGATAAATCTACTCATTCTAGTATTATAAATATTAAAGAAAATAAAGATTTTAGTAATGAATTCAGCTTTGAAGAAACTTCAACAGAAAAGGTCGAAAAAATATTAATAGTATAAACATTAAAAAAGCAACAGGTGTGGATGGTATACCAGGCCTGCCAAAGTGGTAAAAAATTTGTAAAACTGTCATAGTACCACAGGTTACTTCATTGATAAATAAATCTATTGTATCAGGTGTTTTTCCAGACAGACAAAAACAGGCACTTGTAACACCTCTCTGTAAGAATAATGACCCCTTGGCAAAACTAACTACAGACCTGTCAGTGTAATACCAATTTTTTTCAAAAGTTTATGAAAAAGTCTGTGAGACGCAATTGTCAAGTTATTTTGAAAATATATTTCATCCGTATTTATGTGCCTTCCGTAGAGGTCATGGATGTCAAACCACACTCCTTTGATTGTTTGAAGATTGGCGTGCAGCATTAGACAATAACAACTATGTAGCTGCAGTTCTTATGGACTTATCCAAGGCGTTTGACTTCCCCATGAAATTTTGCTGGACAAATTGTCAGCATATGGTGTTTCACCACTTTCTGTTTCCCTCCTTAAATCTTATTTATCAAACCGTAAACAAAAAATTAAAATTAATAGCATTTTAAGTAGCTGGGCTGACATCCATAAAGGTGTTCCCCAAGGTTCTATACTGGGCCACTATTGTTTAACTTATAAACGACATATTTCTGTTCATTAAAGAAGGTAACTTGTATAACTATGCCGACGACAATACACTATCCTTTTGTAGTCCAAATTGTGATCTTTTAATATCAATTTTAGAAAGAGAATCTTTAAATCTTATTGATTGATTTAAAATCAATAAAATGCAGGCTAATCCTGATAAATTTCAAGTATAAGCTGTCGGTAAAAAAAACCTTTGACAAAAATCCATGTATCAATATAAATAATACAGAATACTGTAAAGCTTCTTGGGATTGATATTGATTATAATTTAAATTTTGATGTACATATAGGTAAATTATGCAGGAAGTAATTTTAACTTTTGCCCTTTGGCTTGGCATTTTTGTTCAGATACAAATTCTAAAAAAATTGAAAAAGTGCAGGAAAGAGCACTCTGTTTTGTATATGAGGATTATTTAAGTTCATACGAAGAACTTTTGGAAAAAGCTATGATGCCTTCCCTACATGTCAGAAGACAAAGAACAATGGCCATTTAAACTTTTAAAATTATAAATAAACTTTCACCAACTTGCCTACATGATTTACTTCAAATTAAAAACCAAAAATATTCTTTCAGGTACAGCAATATTTTGGAACTTCCGTATGTAAGGACTTCACATTTTGGTAATAGAAGTTTTCGTTTTGCTGCTTATGGAACAGCCTTCCGAACCATTTCAGGACTGAGAATAGTTTTTCTCAATTCAAGAGCTTGATTCAGTCCTGGAATGGCTCGAAATGTCGCTGTTCCATGTGCAAAAAGTGCTAATTTTGTTTTGCTTCTCTTTACTTTTGCCTTTAGTGCTTACTGCTTAATTCTAGTCAACCTGCATGGATACTAGCTTTCAAATTGCTTTGCTATTTTAAGTTCAACTCAGTTGTCTTTAGTTTTATGTATTTTATTGCATGGACATTCCTTTTAGCTAAATGCCGTTCTTATTATTTATCCATTGTATGTGCTATGTGTTTTATTGTCTTAATGTATGTCATTTGTGTCTTAACTGCTTTGTTGTTTTATATGTATGCTCTGTGTGTCTTATGATTGCTTACTTTGTTTTATGTATGCCATTTGTGTTTTATTTATGCATGTATTTGTTTTATTTTCGGTAAAAAACTCTAAAGAGCTTATGTTTATTGTTATAATTTAACCGAATTTCAAATAAATCTTTCTTAGTCTTAGTCTTAAAGATTTAGTTACGCTTGTCTATTGTCCCTCATTTTTTTCTTGTATAAATATCTTGAGGAATGTGCCCTGTGGTTGTAAATTTCAGTCATGTTATGTGTTTCCTGCTATATTCTTTTTAACATAATTATACTGTGTTACTACCTGTGTCTCTTTCAATATACCATTAAACTTAAGCTATGGTTTTTCTCTGGGCAGAAAAAAATTATCTATTTTTTTTCTCTTGTTTAACAAAATATTTTTTTCGAAATTAGCATTATTTTTTGGGACAGAAAGCCTCCTTCAGAATATATTTTTTTTCAGCATATTTGCTGCCAAAATATTTTTTTCACATCAACTCAGAATCAAACATTTAAAATATTTTTTGCAAAAAAACATAGCCCCCCTTTCAAGTTAAATGGTCGGTCCCTTAATGTTCCATCCCTTCAAATAATTATATGTCTTATTGCACGTGTCTTCGCAGTATTGCTTGCTATATATTTTGTAATTGTACGAATTGTTAGAACATACATTTTGTAAGACCTTTTCCGTTGATTATTTAATCTGCACTGAAGAGACATAAATTGTCGCAATGCGCATATGCAGAAACGAAATTCACAGTAACTTTGGTAGTTTAATATGTATGAATGTCATAAAGACTTCGCCGATATTTTATAGGACGTAATATAATATGAAGTAGTTTTGAAAGAAGTGAAAAGGCAAAAATGCAAGTTTGAAGCAAAAGAAATACTTTCCGTCAAAGTTTTCGTGGTTGTGTAAGAACATGCATTGGTTTCATATTTGATACTAATGCAACTTTTTTATCCACTGTGGCTGCTGCGTTGTATCGGACCCATAATCTACCAATCGACGGTGAAAAATCTAAATCAATGTAACATTTTCTCGTGAACCGCACAGACCAGATTCTATACCTTGAACACTGCAGCGTGAGGCATGCGTATTTTAGAATCTGCTGCATACATGTCGTCAAAAATACACATCTAGCAACATGGTTGGTAGATGATAGTTAGAACAAATTCAATATATATTTCAAATGTAACTTGGAAATAGAACGATCAGTGTCATCGATTCGAAGAAAAATTAAGTGTAGCATGCAGCATGTTGTTTAAGCTGATTCCAAATTACAAGATAGTGTAACCTACAATTTGTCTGCAATGATGACGAACTCGACGCGACCCATTTTTAAGTTGAAACTTAATCTTAAAGAAAACTTGATGACTAAGTGTCACGAAAGATTGTATATTGTGAAACGGATCATAGTGGAAATGTATGCCAAGTTTTTAACAATTAAAGATTTAGACACTCAAATTGCTATTCCAGGGAAACATTAGAAAATTGAATGAATACTTTAAAATGCAGACCAAAATCAGGCTTGGCAAGATTCGATTGTTGACTGACGCTGCACCAGTTCACGATGTGCTATTGTATATAGCTTTCTGAATCAGGAAAAGGTTGCTGTGCTATCTGATTAATGAAGAAAGGATAACAGAAAACACCTACAATGGTCGAACATTACAATCACATGCCAAAATCCACCAGGAAATAACACCAAAAAAAGACTTGGTACCGGCACTAGCAAAAGCTAGCGATAGGGTTAAACCGGTTTATGGGCACCAAAACCTCCCCTTTCTCTATCCCCGTTTCCTTATAGTATAATAAACATACAAATAAAACCCAATACAGGTAGACCACTAACTCAAAGACCACAATCTTAAAAAGGAAAGAATAAGACAAAACATAATTTAGAAAGATGGGTCAAGGAGTGCTCACCGCTAAACTGCCGGCTAGCTCAAGGGGCTAATCTGTTGGTAAAACACTGTCGCGCTACGGAATAATAATCAAATTCAAAACTTCCCGAAGGGTTTGGTGGATAATCATCATGGATTTCAGTAGTAGACATCGGCAGTATCAGTGAGAGGCCAGTATAATTGTAAAATCTTCAGGTCATTGGACCCCAAAGCCAATTTAACGGAATCATGAAGAATATCCGTTCAATATCCCCTATTACGTAAAAAATGTAAGTTTTGTCCCACTTTTTCTGGATTTTTTTGATCAGTTTTTGACATTTTTAACAACATTTCGAGGGTGAGAAATGCCCTTAGTAATAAGCTGTTTGCGAGTCGCATTATATTTAGATATCAATTGTTCATATCTTCTACAAAACTTCTTAAATTATTAAATCTGTAACCTTGTTGTAAAAGTTCGGATGTGATAGTAAGGTTACGTTCATTAAAGTTGTCAAGAGTAGAACAGACGCGTGCGAATCGTACCAGTTGAGATATACACCCCCGTAAGTTGGAGCTACAGGAACGTCTCCCATCAAGAAAAAGTGAAATCAATATCATCCCTTTTATCATAAATTTTAGTTATAATTTTTCCAGATTCAATGATGATAGTTACAGAATCATTGTTTGCTTTATTAATTTCAGTTCTTGTGGGTAAATGAAGTTGATATAGTCTAAAAAACTGGGGAATGTCAATGGTAAGGATATCGTCGATTTACCTGTTATTTTCGTTGAAAATTGAAATAAGTTGATTACTGTTTTGTATGGTTCCAGCCTGTAGTTTTTCATAAAGTCCCGTTCGAAACAGAACAGGACGACATCTGCAATGAGAGGTTCACAGTTTGTACCCATGGGAATTCCAATTGACCTGTTGTTAGACAATGTGGCCAAAATGAACAAAATGTCGTCTAGCAAAAGATTCAGTGCCTTAATCATGTCAACAATGATTTTTGTAAGTGAAGTAAGAGAGAAGAATCCTTGCTTTTTGTTACAACAAATGAACTGTGGACCAGAAAATTTGAAAGACCGTTTAAGAACTTGTCCTAATTTAGATTTAATCAATTATGTGGAAGGGTTGTATAAAGTGTAGAAAAATCGTAACTGTCAATAGACGAAACTGGTCTATTTATTGATTTTAGTTTATCTAAAAAATGGAATTTTTTTACACTCTAAAAGTAATTTACATCAGAGCTTTGATAGGGGTTTTTTTTGCGTGAACCGCCTTAGCGGTTCACGCCTAATACATTGGACATTTAATAATTGTAAGCATGGGCTATTCGGTATACTTCAGGAAATCATAAAAACTTGGGATACCTCGATGTTTTATATTAATGTTAATGCTCTTTGATTAAAGGGTCTGTCTCAAACTTGGCATTTATCATAAGGACCGTCTTAAAATGGACATTTTACACTAATTGGGATTAATTACCATAGTTTATAATCGTATTGGTAATAAATTCTGTCAAATTTAATTGTTCAACTGGAGTTAAACATTTCTGTCTCCCATCAGTAATTAATTATCCTTTTCGTTATGTTGTTTAAAGCCAAGTCAACACATTTAAATTTTATGTGAAAACTATTTTGACAAAAAAAAAAGAAAAGAAAAAAAACCCGCGGAAAGAAATTGCTTTTATCGTAGAAGATATATGCAACTAACATGTTTTAACTATCTAAACCCATCGTTTGTATTGTCATAGATGTATTATACATCTATGGTATTATAATTATATAAGAGAGGAGAACAAATGAAGTGAAGAAATAAAATTGCTATTTTATAATATTTTAGATTATTCTTAGACTAAAATTATAAATTTACTAAGTTAATATTTTCACAATCTTTTAAAAAATGAAAGAAAAATTTAAAAGAAATCACTGGTAAGTAAAAATTTATCTTGCCTTAATCAAAATCCTTCCACCGTTTTACTTTTTTTCTTTAATGGGATATTACCCCTTTGAAGGCGTGTAAAATTTTGCAAAATCTATAAATAAAGTCCTACGCCACGCGCAGCATGATGCGACCCAACCGTAGCATGTCTACCACTGAAATTTGAAAACGTGTAGTTTGAACTGAATGTGGTCACAGTAAAGAGCTAGATACAATAATTAGCTGCACACAAAAAGGAGCCTGACAGAGTAATAAGCAGGACAAAAACTAGGGAAAATTTCAACCCTTTTGATCACTTGTGGATAAAAAACGGGAACAGCTACCCAAAATCTGTTGACTACCAACAAAAAGCTTACATCAATAGAAATCAAAAGGAAAAAAACTCCCATCAAAATCTGATGAAAAAATAATGATTTCACATATTTCAAAAATTGAAATTTTGGCCCCTTTGACCACTAATAACTCGAAAATGGAAAGAGTTATTAGCCAAATCAGTTGGCATACCCCTGACAGTTTACAACGAGAGGAATTCAAAGAAAAAATCCCATCTAAATCCGATGAAAAATAATAATTTTAGGCTATCTGCATGTTTTCAATTTTGGCCCGTTGGCCCCTCATAGTTCAGAAAGGGAACAAGTTAACAAAATTCTGATGGTGCAGCAGTGTATCAATTTTTCATAGGAACCCATTGCAAAAAATCATACCAAAAATAAAGAAATATAATTTTTGAAATACGCCCACTTTATCTCATGAACGTTACATATTTTACGAAAGGATATGGAGTAAATGAACATGAGATCATAACATACATGTTAACTCCAACATGCCACTTTAAATACGTTGACATATTACGGATTGGACAATTCCTAAGGAGCACACTGAAAGAAACACCACCAAAATCCGATAAATAATACAGATTTTCCAGTCAGATATGTGAAAACATCCGATTTAACCCTTTTCGCCCTTTATCTATAACGCATAGAACCAGGAAACATGAAATAAAAACCAGGGCTTAAGCATGTGCCAAGAAACATCATACTCAAATTGAAAAATGATCTGTCCACTAGAAACAAAGTTATGCTGTCCACGGACATGAAAACCCTCAATTTTACCCGTTCTTGGCCTTTTTTGCTGAAACGGGAGGGGCCAGGAACCGGAAATTAGGACCCGGGCTTAAGCTTGTGCCAAGAAACTTCATACTTAAGTTTGAAAATGATCCATCCACTAGAACCAAAGTTATGCTGTCCACAGACGCCGACGACGATGAAAGTATAATTTATATGTTAAAACACAATAAATATTAATAAATTTGAAAAAAAATATGCACGAATATGTAGGGGCCAACTCCGCCTTGCAAGAGAGACAAAAGTGAAAGGGCATGGAGTAAATGTGCAGAGGACAAGATTACACTATATACCTGGTACATGTATATCCAAGAAAATCCAATTTAACAGTGGATAAATTTCCAAATGAATACCGAAGCAATTGACTTAAAAGAATCATAAAATCCAAATGACATGGCAACGCAAGGATCATCAGCTCCCAAACGGTTCCATGTTCAACGATTGAAGGCTCTCTGAAAACAATAATTATTGTTGGCAGGGAAACTAGTCCAAGGACAATCTGTATGTTGATAAAAAAAATACTAGGGCAAAAAATACAGCACTGTATCTGACAATTGAACCCCATTAAAAAGGTATCATGAGGTGTTCTGGAAAGGTAAATACGATCACAATGCAGGTCATATTATATAATAAAAAGAGTGAATGCTGAACCAATATTTGCCAAATCAAAAAATTAAATTTATGATTTGAGAAATGAACTCGGATATAAAACTGCAACTGATCTGTACTGGCGGACTATAAAAGTTTCATGCGCACACGATGTAACATTTTAACGATTCATAAAAAATCATATCTAATATGATTTCTTTTATTTATTTAATTCTTCCTTAGTAACACCCGTATTGTCTTGTGTCAGATATTATTTGATTTCTTCAGATTTCGTAAAATATAATCATGCATTTGGGAATACATTGAAATTTAGAAATATTTCTTCATTAAGTTATACATTCTACGGTTCACGTATTGCTTTTCTTTTTTTAGAGAAAGCAACTTATTCACTGCATTTGATAACTAACTCCTAAATACAAGTGAGTGCACTGGTTAAATGGATGGATAAAATATTGGTAGAACAGTTACTCGATGCCGAAATAAAACGATGTTTGTAAGGGTTTTTTTTGAAGCTTGGTAACCCAGTACATAGTAGGCAAGGTGTCATCTTTAGGTGGAACTTGGAGCATATCTGTATCGCTGTAGTGCTGTTTTGTTAATGTTTTTTCGTCAAAGTTTGTACGTTCAAAAATGTTAGACTTTGCCAATTCATTTTGTTGGACTTCAATATAATATTTCTTTCAAATGATAGAAACGTTGTTAGAGGATTTATCGACTGGTACAAACACATATTTATTGCTAAGATCTCTTGATTTTAACTTAATTCTGTTTACAGACAGCTTAGGCGGTGACTCTTTATAATCATCTTTATAAAACATTTATTCTGTTGGTGACTTTTGTAATAATTCTATCTTTGAACATATTGAGTGCTTGTTTATCTGCACTTTCTCGTTTGCACCATTTTAAACAATAATTGCGTGTTTAATAATATAAAAACATGCTTGCAAGTTTATTTACGAAGGTGGGCGATATTTGGCCCCTTTCTTAAGAATTTTTCTAACTTCTTTATCATCGATGATGTTCAAGTTCCCCGTTAATACATGTCCGCATGGGTCATGCATAGCGATATGGCGACGAGGAACAGCCTCCGCTGCTGGGGTAGTTCTTCTCGAAATTAGCATCACAGCTGATACAAAAGTAATTGAAAAAAAACTTCTAGTAAGCTTTTTGTAAGAGAAGGAAATGACAGGCATGTCCTGGTTGTCAAAAGTTTTTGAATATATGGGTCCCGAAAATGCCTGCAATGTCGATTAAAGCAATTCCTTTATTTATATATTTAATTTTCAAAAATTGTTATATACATGTTCATCGGGTTTGTCGATATAAAGCCGATGATAGCAGAAAGCATCAATAATTTTTGAACATTCATAGAGCGGGCTATTTACTAAAACTTCATATTCATTGGACCCTGCCTTACGCAACATCTTTATTTCTGGGACACAAAAAGCCTTTCAAGTTGAAAAATGAGTCAGAACGTTGTACATCTGTATTATCAATAACAATCCATTCGTAGAATGTATATCTGATTTAATTTCATGAAGACTAAAATTTGAAGTGAAACTTATCAAAGATAGATTCATATTTACATCGTATTACCCGCTGCAGCAAAACCTGTTTGATACCCGAGGGAACACATCATAGTACCAAAGAAAATGACAACACATTTTCAGAGCAGATGAAAAAGGATGATTTCACCATAGGATCCAATATAATGTTATAACTTAGTTCTATGCTGGTGGCAATGTTTGTATCGGAACATTTTTTACAGGACCCTCCATACATCATTTAAACACAGTTTTGTTAAATTTGCTTCAATATTTTCTGAGCAAATGATGAAAAAATAACTTTCTTACAGGGTCCAATGTTAAACTATGGTCCGCGCTGTCGACCTTGTTTTTGTCAGATGACGAGCTATTTTTGTGAATGCTATTCCATATTTCATTTTCATACGATTTTTTAAAGAATATTAATATAAAAAAATGTGAACAATCATTACAAAGCGATTTTTAAAAATCCAGTGTTTTTGTCGAAGTCGGCGATTGTCAGTTCGGCAATAAAATCTAGATCTACTCAAAATGTTTGTTTTCTTCGTTTGCCAAACGATCTGCCAAATCAAAGTGATGACCGTAAAACTTTTGAAGAGGCAACTGCAAAAGTTGCTGAACATATTCATGATGTATAAAAGTTTTAGACGGTAATTTTGCTATTTTACTGATGTCGAAATCGCTGAACAAATTATAACACTACATAGCGAATATCTTTACATTGATGGCTGTTAAAAGAAAGAATGGAAACTGCCATCAAGTCTACTATACACATATTATCTAGGTAATATCTGGTATATTTAAGCAGTATTCTTAATGATGGTCTGTGAAGTGTGTTATTTTCTATACATATACACGTATATGCCAACAGGCTAAATAAAAGTACATCTCTCAATATCAATGGCGTCGATCGAATTGCAATTGGGAAGTCCCATAAAAATCACTTTTCAATTTGACAAAAATGAAGGTAGTACATGTAATATAT
Organism: Modiolus philippinarum; assembly: GCA_002080025.1. Classification (NCBI taxonomy): domain Eukaryota; kingdom Metazoa; phylum Mollusca; class Bivalvia; order Mytilida; family Modiolidae; genus Modiolus; species Modiolus philippinarum. The sequence goes on along the minus strand of MJUU01002834.1, from coordinate 83,759 downwards.
ATAAAATATTAATAAAATAGTTGTGGTTTTGCAACACATGTAAGGTCTTGAGGATATATTAAATAAAAAAATACCGAAGTTACTGTGAATTTAGTTTCTACATATGTGTATTTCGACGACTTATATCTCTTCAGTGCAGATTACATGTGTAATAATTCCATGTAGTTGTTGCCTTTGCTATTCCAAACCTAAGGCCCTTTCAAACTGATCAAAATGGCAGTGGAATAGGTTGCCACACATTGAGAATATTTGACGATTTGTTAAAATGTACTTAAAGATAAATATCATTTTAAAATGTTTTGATCGTTGATATGGAAAATGTATGTAACAAATTAAGAGAAACTTTTACTGTTATTTCTGCTGATCGAATTTGTAAGTATACAGTTTGAAGGAAAATTTGCAGTTTTGCATGGTGTACTTAGCAATTTATTCTGGTTCCAACTTCATCCCAGAAAGTGAAATACATATGTATCAATTGATATTGGATGTAAAGCATATTTTATTCTTTTTGATACAGAAACCAGATAAACAGACTTGAATTTTTGCAAACTTATTTTCGTAATTTAAGAATACTGGTTTGAAACAGACATCTCTTCTTTAAATACAAGAATCTTTTCACTGAATACGACACCTGATGGAAAACCGAATAGTTTTGAATCTCATCAATAATGTCATTTCCTTTTGAATTAGCATCAATGAAATGTTATTAAGATTACTCTTCATGTGATGCATTTGCCTGAAGACACTTGCGTTTTTATGACCCATTATGAGATGGTTTCTTTGTAAATGGAAAAATTATAACATTTTGCAATATCATTTTTACACTAAGGTTACCTGGATAAAAGGTATGCCTGCACCTATATTTATATATTTAACGGAAATTTTTGTTTTACCTATATTTATAATGACTTAGTTGTTATCTATCTGTATAAATAAAAACAACAAAATGGGTTATCTAATAATAAACAAAAACACCACAGAATATGTTTCTTACTGTAGTGAAATTAATTTTCGTAAATGTGATAATTGTTTTGTCTTTGTCTGGACACGGAGCGACTGCAGATTGCCAGACAATCAGCAGAAGATTTTGGACAAAAGAAGATTATCCCAACCCACAAATAGACATTGGAAAGTGTGGCAGAAATTGTACAAAGTCTTGGATATGTGATCCGTCCAACATCCTATTCGTGTATCAAGGTTTGTTCAGTTTTCAAGTTTTATGGGACCACTAAGGATTGACTTCAATCAAAAAACATTTGCACAAATCATTCCACTGGGCAAGTCGACTCACATGTAACTGTTTCTTATATTGAGCCCAACCCAATGATAATGGAAAGATTGCAAATATTTATGGCTGTAATTGAAATACATGAAACCCTTAAGTTTTGATCCGAAGTGCGACATTTTTTACAATAGACTAATTCTTAAGCTTGTCGACAATTTAGCAGTAAGCACTCGTGACCATCTTTCTAGATTATGTGTTTTTTTTTCAATTTATATTTTGGTAAATATATTGGTCCAATAGTTAGTAGTCTAGCTTTATTTGGTACACTTGGAATGTTTATAATAGTATCCAGAAACATAATAGCCTAAGGAAACGCATGTGTGGTCCCTCCCCCAAAAACAAACAGAACAAAAACCAAAAACAAGCACAAACAAAAAAACTATGACTGGCTTTTGCTAGTTCTAGTACAAAGTTCGGTTGTCCCGAGTTTCTATCGTTGTTTACTTCTATCTTTAGTATTTCGTTTCGGTTTTATTTCGCGGAGTTATTGGAGGATTTTGGTCTGTGATTATTGGTCCTTCCTGTTTTTGATAACTATTACTCCTAGCTTCAAATGTCTAGATGGCTTCACCAAAACCATCACCTTAAAGTTTAATATTTCAACATGAACCTTTCACAAATTATTTCTATTCAGTTTGTATATGCAGTCATACTGTATATAAATAACAAAATGCCGAAAATGAATAAAAATCTTTTTCCGTAGTGCGACAGTGTTTTACCAGCAGACAAGGCACCTTGAGCTAGCCGGTAGATTGGCAGCAAGCACCCCTTGACCAATCTGTCAAAATTACGTATTGTCATTTTCTCTCCTATCAAGATTGTGGTCATGGAGTAAGTAGTGTACCTGTTTTGGGTTTTATTCCTAAGTTTATTATATTACACGGAAACGGGACAGAGAAAGGGGAGGTTTAGGTACCTATAAACCGGTTTAATTCTACCGCTGGCTTTTGCGAGTGCCAGTACCAAGTCTGGCTGTCCCAAGTTCCCATCGTTGTTTACATTTGTCGTTTGTCTTGTTTCTTTTTCAACCTGTGTAGTTTCCTGGTAGGTTGTGGCATGTAACTGTAATTTTCAGCCATTGTAGATGTTTCCTGTCATCCCCTTATTACATTTTCTAAAATTGTATACATTTTCAGCGAACAGATTAGACAGAAAGATAGATGAAATAGCCTCCTCAGGGAACTGTGACTGTTCACAATGTAACGGCCAGGATGGTTACAACATATCAATTGCTCTAGTTTCAAAGATGGACCTGCCATTCGGGTTTGTTTGATCATACTAAACTATTACGGACTTTTTAAGGAAATGTAACTCTGTCAGTCATATGCGAACTGGTTAACGTGAATTGAACTGGTACCTGTGTATTACATGTATTATTTAACGAGTTAACGATAGTGATTGTCATGGTATATTATATCATTTATATATTTTGAAAACATTTTTTAATGTAACCTTAGGTTAATAAAATGTAACAAATAAAAGAATAATCTATATAAAGCATTATTATACAATGGTAATTGGGACTAAATGTAACAAAAAATAAGCGAATGCTTAAAACAAGGACTTGTATACGTCCTTGCTTCAAAATACAATTTATCATAGTCACTGACTACACAACACACAAATTTGTTACACACGAGATGCATACATCACCATCAGGTCATTTCTTACGTAATTTAGCCACAGGTATCACAGGTGAAAATTGTTTATTGCCACAATCAACATCAGGGATGGCTGTGAAAGGGTCATAAAATAATTGAACCATAAACAGTCTGCTCTATTCAAAATTGATTTTTTTTAAGATTTTTTTTTGTAATAGTTGTTCATTTTTAAAAGTAGTTGTATTCTAAAATATTGTCAAACAAAGTAATATGAATCACAATTAATGTTGTTGGGTCATCACAATCTAGCTGTCGCCATATTGCCTGTTGTCTGGTGTAGAATCACTGAAAATGTGGATTTTCAAATCGATTTTGACGAGATAAGATGTTTATCTTAAGTGAAAAGAATTACACCGACGGATAGCCTATTTTATCTATTTTTACCACATAGTTGTACAAATTAGGAAGGTGTATTAGTTCTCTCACAATTCAGTTCTAAAAATGGGATACTTCACAGAAAATACGATATTTACAATGCCTTATATCTGTATATAGGAAATACTAGTCTTGTGAAAATATTTGAAATTTTAGAATCAATTTTGACGAGACTAAACATAAAAATTATACCGGAAGAAAGAGAAATTTTTGTAGAATAAGCACATAGTTGTACATTTTAAAGAACGTAATTCTAAATCTTGGTATTTTCTATTTTTTACAATTCATCATTATATTTCCATGTACAAAATACGACAATCCACAGGTAACCACTTTAGTCACGTGACTGATCGATGACGCTAATAGTTTAACATGTAAAGTTGTGGTTTTAGAAAATCTTATGAGTAACTAAGTGCTGTGTAAAGTGTATATTTAATTTCTGCAAAGGCGGTATTTCGACAACTGAAGTCAGACAACGCTTTAATATTTTCAATCAAGATTACGTTAAAAACTTTGTAGCAAGAGGGTCAAAATCATATTTAATCAATAAAGCAAACGATAGTAATTTGTATACTGTATTGTTTCAATTTTCATGTTTATGGGGGGGGGGGGGGGGGGGGGGNGGGGGGGGGCTAAAACCTAATCCTTTATGACATAATTTGCCTGGTTTAAAGACCTTTACTTTTCTTCGTTAGAATTTAGCTTTTTCCTTTTTGGTAATTATCATAAGAATTTTTAATATATACATGTACATGAGGGATCATAAAGGGGAGGTTAGAAACTTACACGAATAAAAAAGGTATGCAAAAAGAAGCCAAAACTTGCTTTATTCAGACGAAACGCATCGAAAATTGTGTTGCCATTCTCTAACGTATAAATATTGCCATATATATTTTTACTTATTATTACAGTGCAGATAAGACCAAAGAAGCAAGGAAATTTGGAGATTATCTTCGGAAAGAGTGGAATTATCAGTCATGTGGAAACAATGTGGTTATTTTTATCTCAAAATATGACAGACAGGTAGATAAATATAAGTCATTTCATTATTATTTTACAGTAACTTTGGTATTTTGTTATTTATTTTCATAATAATTAATTCAAAACGATCAGGGCTAATGAAGAGAAAAGTGTGTTAACATCCATATCTTTAAAAAAAATACAAGATAATTTCAATCATGAGACATGAGCTATGCGAATATTAATACAAAATGTTTATAATTTAATATTTCTGTTCATATAATTTTTAATATTTGATATTTCTGTTCTTCTGTTCACTTTTATTTTTGTTAATTGACTGAAAAATCAAATCAACCTTTGCTTCAATAGCTTAAATATTACTGAAGCTGGCGTAAAACATCCATCAGTCAAGTAATCAATCAATTTTCAAATGATTGTCCCTATAATTAGTGATATTTGCAGTATATAAAAGGCACATAAGCTGTTATTTAAGAATTGATACAATATTCTTTAGTTTAATTGGAATGTTAAAGCTTGCACCATTTCCTAGTTAAGATTACTCCGCCGTTTTTGTTTAGTTTTGTCGTTGTCAAGGAGTCGCGTGCTGCTGCAGTTTTACTGACTCAGTGATAAAATTCGTATCCAATCAAATACGGGGATGTCCATACGAAGCAGAATGAATGTTATTATATCAAATTGAAGATCAATTTAAACATGTCCATTGCTTGATTAAGCAATTTTACTAACGTCTTGCTTTCAATACTTCTCTTTCTGAATAGGTCTATACTGCAGCTGGTCCATATGCATTTAAAACTTTGACACTAGAGTGCATAGAGAAGGTGTACAACGAAGTAAAGCCAAGCTTATCTAGACTAGACTTTAGTCAGGGGTTAGATACGATGCTAACAAAGTACCAGTAAGTTGGTTTTTCTATACATTTGTAGAGAAATGGAACAATTTATCCTTAGAATGAGTTTGTGCAAGTACAAATGCTAAAAAATAAGTAGTTATCATAGAGATCTGTGGAGTTGTTACTTGTCGAAAGTCATTTGTTTACCAATTTTTAAATTATTTTGTATAAAAAAATCATCTTACTTCTAAATTCGTTGATAACAAATCACCAAACAGAATTATCAAGAGTCAAAGTCCAAGAGGAAAAAAGACAAAGCAGGTTGTAATTCACCGGAAAATTATATATCGCAATGTCCTGACTTGGTACGGGCATTAAAAAAGCAAAAAATGTGGGTTTGACCTGTTTTATGGCGAGCCAAAACCTCCCCTTTCTAAATGTATAATATCAAATTTAGTGAACAATATCCACATTTCTATGAAAATGTCAGGATCAAATCTACAGTATGCAAGACAAAAAATTTGCAGATTATTTGTACATACATGGGAAATGTGCATTATTTTTTGATAATTTATGACAAAAAATCGAGGTTGATCTCAGTCATTTTTATCTGCTCACAGGGTATCCTATTTGTCAGCAACAAATATACATTATTCAACAGAGAAAGTTTTTTTTATTTTACTGATCACTTTTACATATATAAGAAAAGTAAATGATTTCTTTTTTAATATTTTAGTTGACAAAAATATTTATTGGTGATTTTTATGTCAAATATCTGCCAACAGTTTACCCCAATTGTCCGCAGTATTCAAAATTAAAATCCTGTATATATATAGCCCTTTTCAAAAAGTGTTGTTATCTTTTGGAGGTACAAACACTCTTCGCTTCCGGTTATCACTCGTACGGTTGGCTAACAATACACAATTTAGACCCTGAATACATTTTAATTATAACAAAATTAGTGCTGTGTCACAGTAAACAATGACATGGTAATCTAAATATGAACTGTGTTAAGGATGAACAACACTTGCCTTGTTGGGTTGATAACCAGAACTGTTTATTTGTATTTAAATGCCGAAACCAAAGGGCTGACCAAATGATTTTTGGAAGAGGCCTATATATATATCGATTTTCCCTTTTTGACGGTTTATGCCAAAATTTTCAGTTTTTGAACGAAATAATTGTATAGTCAAATATCTCCTAACATAATACCTTATCCGTCTGCATCAAATATTTAACAGTTTTCAGGGCAGGAAGATTTGATTTTGCAGGTCAACTGTTCATATATGTGAGTTTTGCTTGTTTATTTTATAAATGATGCCAAAACACCAGTTCTTGACCTTACTCATTTTTGCATCAAGTAAAACACATGGTTGAACGTATCATTATGACTTCAAGATGAAGAGCAAAAATAAAGGCGTTGTTCCATTTCTAGGTGTTGCCATATATTTGTAGGGACTTGGTCTCATTTGCATTTTCTACATCCCTTCATTACTTATTTCTATCCTTTATTAGTCTCTCCTGCAGTGTTGAGTCCGTAAACAAGTTCCCCGAGCGAGACATTTTTGCTCTATATACATTTCAGTTATTGTGTACTTGTTCTTGAGGGAATTTCTCATATGGATGCACTATCATACTTTAAATTTTGACATCTAAATTTTGCAGTTTAAAATTTTTATTCTGACCAAGGATTTGTATGTACAAATCCCTGTTCTGACCACCTGTTTTTGTGCCCACATCTCATGATTTTACTATGCAAAGTTTTCTTACTATTGGCTTGAAGAGTGCCCTGTGGTTGTTTCAATGTTGTATTTGTCTTCTATTAATATTTGTATCGGACAATTGATGACAGAAGTTGGAAGAACATTTTCATGTTTGTTGTAGATCCCGCATCCATGACTTATAAGACATGGATGTAGCGTTGCTCGACATCTAACAATAAATTCCGCTCAAACTGGTGGTAGGTCCGTCTTGAACTTACTATGAGGTACGAACATAACTCATTGCTGAAGGCCTCATTGTGACATCAAGATGAAGTGCAACAATAAAAGCGTTGTTCCATTGCTAGGTTTTGCCATGCATTTGTAGGGACTTTGTCTCTTTTCCTTTAACCCCATACCCCTTCATTGCTTATTTATATATTGGTAAAATATTTGTCCACAGCACCCAGATTACCCTCTCCAAAATAACTGTTTTATTTTGTTGGTCATTTATATCGAAGGGACATTTTTTGTCGAAATGCGCATGTGCAGAAACAAACTCAAAAGTAACTTTTTTTTTATTTATTACCACTGAACCGATGCCTCTGCTGTTGGATTGTTTGTCCCAAAGGGTACTTACCAACCCAGTAGTCAGTATTTGGGTGCTGATCCGAAAACCGATTTTATTTTTGATGCCTGTAATATCAAAATTTTACAAAATTATGTTTAAAACTAAGGAGTATCTCCTTCATGCTTAGCTCTGTCCCTAGCTAGATTTTGCTTTTTCTATTTAAATCCTATTAGTTCTCTACCAGCTTTACACGTATTTCGATTTATTGACTTCCTTTATTTTGATTTTATCTGCACTGAAGAGAATAAGTTGTCGAAATGCCCACGTGCAGAAACAATCACAGAGGAGAATGGTATTTTCATTTTTTTATTTTTCATAATTTATATCGAGAATGCATAACTCTCTACGCAATTTTCAAAATTAAAAAAAAATGAAAATCCTAATTTTAGAGGTCAATTGTGTATTTGCCTACGACAGCTTATTCGTGCCAAGTAGAAGAAAAAAAATATAATAAAAATCGTTAAAACGATTTTAAAAATCGTTTGTACGGTTTTTTAAAATCCTTTGTACGATTTTAAAATCGTTAGAACAATTTTTAAAATCGTTTGTACGATTTTAAAATCGTTAGAACGATTTTTAAATTCGTTTGTACGATTTTTTTAATTCGTTTGTACGATTTTAAAAATTGTTCTAACGATTTAAAAATCGTTTGTACAATTTTCAAAATCGTTTCTACGATTCTAAAAATCGTTTCTTCGGTTTTAAAAATCGTTTAAACGATTTTTAAAAAGTCGTTTGTACGATTTTTTAATTCGTTTGTACGATTTTAAAATCGTTTAAACGATTTTTCAAAATCGTTTGTACGATTTTAAAATTGTTGGTTTTTTAAAGTCGTTTGTACGATTTTTAAAATCGTTTATACGGTTATAAAAATCGTTTGTACTATTTTTAAAAATAGCTATTTGGTTTATTAATACAATTGTATGGAGGCTTATTTATGACATTTCTGCATTCGTGAAGTTAATAAGCTGCCCAGATAATGATATCCATATACAGACATAATAATTTCTAGGGAGAATGATTAAAATTGTACTCTCTCTTACTGACAAGTCCCATAAGCAAGCCTAGACATATTAAACGAATAGAGACAATGTTCGCGTACGAGTTGAGGTTCGAAATCGAAAGATAAATATTTCATTTCCAGGTCATACGACTATTGACGTTTAGTACATTATCTTTTTTCTTGCCTGAATTCAAGAAGCTATAGGGAGTCGAGACGAGGAGGTTGTTCTAAGTCTTCTAATTGTTTTCAAGGAAGAATTTGCATTTGTCCCATGCATATGCTTGTTCCAGTCGGTATGGCCGTCGATGTCGTGCAGAAGTTCGGTGTTGCATGGACGAAAAAGAGCATTTGAAGGGTTAAAATGGGTGTTCTACGAAACACATGTGACGCCTGCACTATATATATATATATAT
>MJUU01002834.1:10900-31089 GCA_002080025.1 Modiolus philippinarum | reverse complement strand
GAAAATGTGTTGTAAATCTAGCAATTCCAACCCAAAATCCACAGCAGAGACAAAGTCAAACATTTATAAAGTTTCTAATAGCAAACCATATAGTACAGCCATGCCAAAGACTCATAGACCTACAAAAAGCCATTCATCACATGTTACACACTCTTATTTTGGATCTAGCAGCGGAATGAGCTTTTCCAGTGGTTTTAGCAGTGGTGGTGGTGGTGGCTTTTCCGGAGGTTGTTCTGGTGACGGAGGTGGTGGCGGTGGTGGAGGATTTTAACAAATGGATACGTTATTTGCTATAGAGGATGTTCTAAGAATAACAATTATTGCTAATATCGAAGTGTCATAATGGATGACATTCATTTAAGTCCAAGAGAGAGAGAGAGAGAGAGAGAGAGAGAGAGAAACCTTTTCGTGAGCCTTTTGTACCTTTTTTAATTTATGTGCAATAAATTGTTTTCTAATCGATGTTTTGTTTTCTGTTCCACACGTATATGTGAGTATGAAATTGTGACATAAAAAGAAAAGACAAAAAAAAAAACGGTTGGGAGCAAAATGCTTTCCACAAAGCCATATTTTTTCTCTTGTTTTTTTTTCAAATTGTTTTCACAAATAAACATTTCGGTATTCTATTCTTCATTTCAAATAAACATTTTGTTCCTTCGGTATTCTACTGCCGTTGTTTCGTTTGATTATTGTAACAAAAACAGAGGAGTTAAGTTTCCCGCCAAACTATGAGCCACTTGTATTTCAAACATGAGACCGATTCCTTTCATTTTTATGCTGAAATCGACTCGTTTTAATTTTTCAATATTAAAATTTATCCCAAAACTATTTATTCTAAATTGATCAGCAGAGTTTTTTGGGGATTATAGGCTTAAATTGAAATTAGTATAAATTTATGTTTTTGTTAATCAGATAAAATGCTATTCTTTTCTGCCTAAGTTTAACGATAACAATATTGCCAACAAATGCTAAATCATTAGTTTAAAACACTAGTTTAATTGAGTGAGAAAAAAAACAGAAAAATAAAACAAGCCTCTGAAAGCAAGTGTCAGTTTTAATTCTAATAAATCGATCATGCCCTCTTTTCCTCAGCCCGCCTTATCAACAGTTGAATACACAGAACAGGATCCCTTTGGCAATGACCACAAAGTTTTGAAGGGCTATTCATAGCTGACATCACCCTTTAAAATATGTCAAATCATGTTGACTAACGGTTACGTTTAACGTTCACTCAATACATGCTTTCATCATATTGTATATATTGTTAATATTATCCAAAACAAATTTTACCTTTTACCTAAAATGCTTAATATTGTGTTGATTTTGTCGAAAATGTCAATTTCTCTTTTTAATTAAGCTTTTTTGCTTTTGGGCATTTAATGTTTTTATGCTTAAATTATGAACTTCATTATTAAAATCATCATTCAGTGATGTCAAAGCCTTGTATATTTATCTTAGCGTTTATAAATAAAGAAATGCTGAAAAGTAATGATCACTAAGTGATCGAAGATATGCGTATAGTCGATAAGTGTTATACGCATATCTTCGATGAATTTATAATGGAGGTGATAACAAAATCACCGAACAGAATTGACAAGAGCCAAAGTCCAAGGTTCAAAAGACAAAGCAGGTGGAAATTCACCGGGAAATCGTAGACCGCATTGTAACTTGCTTGGTACAGGCATTTAAAACAAAATGGCGGATTTAACCGGTTTTATGGCGCACCGAAACTCCCTTGCATTGCAGTAATGTCCGGTAGCCACTAAACAGCAATTGCTATTGCAAAGCCGTAGATGGTAATAAGAAAATGATCTTCCCAGTATCAAATAAAACGAAGAATCTTGAATTACAGTTATGACCGAAACTTCAAATTTTTCCACAAGACCTGATATCTTTAAAAACCTTTCTTTAATGATCGTATTAGACGGATTTTTTAAAAAGCCTTGATTAATTTGAGATTCTTGTGGATGATGTTAGAATTCAGTAGAAATTCTGAGATATCGACATATATTTGAACTAGAGACTCTCAAGTGCCTGTAGCTGACCTTGTCCATGGCTGACATAGAGAGTCCAAATAACCACAATATTTAAGGGTCTCATTTTCGAGTATGTTTATAGACCTCGATGTGATCCAATGTGTCAGAGGAGATCTTCGAATGGATTTCCCATATGGCCTTATGTTCCCTTCTGGTGGCCATCTTGGATGAGGCACAGACATCATGAACACATTTTTAAAAGGGACCTCCGAAGGACTGTTGTGTCCAAGTTTGGTTCTTATTGGCTATGTAGCTTTAGAAGAGAGGATCTTTGAAGGCTTTCCCATTGGGTTCAATGTTAAACTATGTTCCCCGCAGTCGGCCATCTTTGATCTGATGCAGACTTGCCAGACACATTTTTAAAGGGGACCTGAAGTATTAAACGTGGAAAAATGTAGGCCATGTGAACATAATAATTTCAGATATAATTTTCCTATGGATAAAAAGATATCCGAATAATGTTCACAATATTAATTTTTCTACATGACAATTCTATAAATTCTAATTGACTTTACATCCCAGTTCTTTTATTCTAGCAGGGTTGATCTAAGTCAGATCACTCGAGCAATCTAACCCATATTAGAACAAAGGATGTACTTTTACCTTTTATTCTGATTTTATCACGCTATGTTTTACTGCTCACTTGCTCAATTTCGCTGCTCGCGTGCTCATCTCGGAAATTTAAGGCGAGAGGAATATTGGGCATAAAGGGAGAGACGGAGGAAAGAAAAGACATTACAAGAGTAATACACACATTTCTATTTTGTTTTATATTTTTAATTTTCCGTTTATTTTTAAGAAACATATAAGCCCTCATTCTGACCCATGACTGCTTCATGACGGGGAAGATATGTATAAATGTAAATTAGTTGATTATTTATTGTCGAATTGAAAAAAAAAAATCATACAAGAAATAACAAAAAAATCAATAATACACATAACGGGTTAAAACAATAAAGACTGCAAGAACTGGGTAAACGTTAGAATAAAACAAGACAATATATGAAATCCAGAGTATAAAAAACATGGATAGATAACTGAGATCCGGATGGCAATCCAATATACAAGGGGTAAAGGGTATCTCAAAATACATGAATACAAATCGATATTAATACCAAAGCAAAGGCTTTGATAAGGTTATATGTTAGAAAATAGTGCAGAAAATACATAGAAAAGATTGAAGTACTGGACAAAAATCAGTAATCAAATGAGGTAAAGTACAAATACAAAAAATAAGACTCCGATACGCAATAGTTATTAAAACAACACAAGAGAAGACATTAATACAGGATAAAACAAATACACATTTAAAATGGTCTTTGTTACGGATAAAGAAAATGGGCGTGGTTAATTAACTCATTTGCATAATTTATTCAATTATGCGATTTAACAATGACTGTATGGGGTCTAAGGTGACGTGCTTCATTACTTATAGTCTTGCAAATTGTGCAGAAAGGCATCAAACATTTGCAAAAAAAAATTGCCAGATGAGAAATTTAAGACAACAATTTTAACGAACAAAACTGGCAACAACCGAAACAAGAAAGACAAAAGACAGGTACAAAGTTATCAAAAATATTGTAAAGCGCAATGGGCCAATTTGTCCTGCAACAATTACTTTACTAAGCATTGTTTAAATCATACATAATTCATTAGCACTGATAACACAAATGAAACAGTTGATTATCACTTTCAGAAAAGCATTGTAGGACCCAAATATTGAGATTTTTGTTTTCGAATACCCTCGGAAATGCGACTATTCCGCTTCTTCTTTTTTTTACAGTCCCTTCGGACATGTCATTACCAGTGATCTTAAGATCATCGAAAATGTTTTCTACGGAAGGTGGTCTCCAGTGGTCCGAAATGCAAAGAATCACAGTTTATTAATTGAAATTTGAATTTCAAGATCGTTATGGACGTTGTCGATGATTACACCAGAGCGTGGGCTAAGATAGAGACGAACAAAGAATCTTCTAAGATTCGTTTTCTTGTGCGGAGTTATGTAACTAACAACCTACGCATATGTGTTAACCATCGACCTAAATTTGCATTTGAAGATCTAGAAGGCAGTAAGTGCCTCTCTAAATAACATGACAAATATGTTTTTTCTACTTCATACAAAGCTTCTAATAACATTGTTTTGTATGTAATGCATATTGTTACAACTACCTAATGAAAGAACTAGGCATTGATCACAATAAACCAAGTATTGCGACACACAAAAGATTTTCATTTAAGAATTGAATGCATTATTTTGAAGTTTCATTGGGATATGAAAGGGTTGACCGAAGCACATTTTTAATGAAGCGCGGTAGCGCTTCATGTTTAACATGTGCGACCGGTCCCTATGAAACTTCAAAATAATGCATTCAATTCTTATAATTACATTTTAACCCGAAATATAAAAAAACAACTTTATTTACAGGGAAGTACATCATGTACATCGGGATTCTATTTTTGCAAATTCATCCGCCACGTGAACACGTGGTCAAACGTGTTTCATGGGAATTGCAACTTCACATTGATATTCCACGTGATCGATGTTCACCTATTAAACTGACGGAATTCAAATGAATATTCATGAAATGTAATTATTTAACAAAGATGAATTCTTCTTCAATCACAGGTCATGCATGTCCTCAACTATAAAAATCAACACTAATACTGCATGTATTGGATGTGGCTTAATATATCAAAAAATCTATACAAGGAAAGATACATCGCTTGATCATCATCTCGTTCAAGTACTGAATTTCGTTTGCAGTTAAAGACAGTCATAGAGGAAATTTGTGAGACTATTCGTGCAAGAAAGAACACAAATCACATATGGATACTTAAACATTCGAATATTTAATGGGAAAATCTTAAATCCCGTTTATTTTCTCAAATACATTTCCTTAAAACATTTGATTTTTCCACACTCTTTATCAAGCTTTGCGCGAAAATTAAAATCACGAATAAAAGTTTTCATTCAAAAGGCCTTTTCCTATTTAAATCAAAGCTCCGATGGAGCTGAAACTTGAAAGCCCTTAAAATCTTCACGTGGCAAAACTTCGTAGTCATTTAAAGAACTGCTGCATACGTCTGCATGTATAAAGTTACTCCCTAATACGTGAAAATAATGTGTGATTTCTTTGTATGTCGATTTCATTGCTATAAATATATGCAATACACAAATCACAGGTAAACAAATGTTATTTTCATCTTTGACAAATTACTGCCTGGCAGGCTCGTTGATCCGAGACGCAATTATAAAAAACGATTAACTTGATAAACATGCATATTGTTTTCAATTTAATATAACAACACCGTATTCAACTCAAGAAAAGGAAGAAATATAACTTAAATACACAATGCATACGATTTTGAAAGAAACTTGCTCACTATATTTTATCGGAAGCACGAAGATCATCATTTAGAGCTGTTAATAGGCTTGAAGCCTCAAGCGATTTTTTCATGTCATTTAAACAACTCTCCGCCTTCGGCTTACGAGTTAAAATCATTATATTAGCTTCAATCCATTTTTTCAAAAACCAATTAGAAAGGAAAAGTTTGCTACGATGAAAACAGATGTCTTCTTTATCACATTTGGAGATGCTATTTATCAGCAGCAAGTTGTGTACTTATAGACATGAATTGTGATTCTCTACCCGAAAACTTTGTTCTTGTACTCCTATGAATTCTTCGGGGACTCGTTAAAGTTCACAGAATTAAAGACGCTTGATCCATAGATACATCGATGATATGCTTTCTATTAAAAATGCACTTTTTGCTACATGGATCCCAACAATATTTCCTCAAGAATTAGAGATAAAGGAAAAAAACAGAAACCGCTAGATCAACATCTTTTTTTACTAAAAATTCGGATATGACGAAAATGGTCATTAAAGTAATAAACTTGACGACAAAAAGGGTGACTTTAATTTCAGGATTATCAATTTTTGTAATATGGACAGTGATATTCAGTCTTCGAGTGTATGTTTCACGGTCCGTTACTGGAGATCTAGCAACAAATATGCATTACTCGAGGCTCCAAAACATTCAATATCATGCGATCATCAGATAAGTTCTTTGAAAGATACCAGTCCCTTGTGTTAAAATTTGAAGTGCTACCGGACACTTCTGCAATGGAAGGGGGTTTGGCGCGCCATAAAACCAGTTAAACCCACCATTTCTTTTGAAGTGCCTTTACCAATTCAGGATCAATACGGTCGATATTTTTTCCGGTGCTTTCAACTGCTTTTGTCTTCTTTGGCTCTTGACAATTCTGTTTAGTTTTGTTTTTATCCTCATTCAATGTCCATCTGGATATTTCGTCTCTCAAATTTCACGAACATGATGTTTAGTTCTTACCAGAGAACTTTTCCTCGGCGACATCGCAATTTTACTACTATCAAGCATGTCAGAATTCTACATTGACAAGTATATGCAATGCTTTTAATAAAAAAAAATTAATAAAAAATAATAATAAATTAAAGTAACATCAGGACTTTGTTATTTGATTACAAATTTTAACATTCTGTAGGTTTCCCTTCTTTTTGAAACCTTTTCTGATTTTTTTCTGGATGTTTAGGCACACTGAATCCTTATTGAAAACCTGAAAATGTAACTTGTTATTGTATCTTTCTGTAGCATACACTACGATGCAGACTTCATTGATGACCATATGGTGACCCCTAGATGTTTTGTTTTTNGTCGTTTTAACCTGGATATGGGATGCTGTCTCCTTGACATTTACCCCATTTCCTTTCTTTTTCATATTCATTGGAACTTCATTAGCTCGAACAGTTTGAGTTAGAGATAGCACTGTGTTTAAACTTTAAAAAAGAGAAACAAAAGGGACATCCATGGTGTTCGTGATATTCCAATTTGTGACCATCAAATTTCAACTCTGTATATCTCTTTTTATTTTCTTTGTGCATTTTTTCAGCGTAAACATGAATCCAATATAGTAAAGACCAAAACGGGAAGGATCTTGAAATGACAATGACAACTTAAAACAATCAACTATTTAATCGTTGCCACAATCATACGAGATACAGAAAAAAAATTAATCGCTCAACGCAAGATATCAGAGAAAACCAAGGCATACATTATCATTGAAATGTTTATAATATCTACCAAGGTATAAGATATTTAGGCTGTAAACATGCGGAAACATGACTATTGACCAGTAAAAATAAATACAAAAATGAACATTTCCTTTTACACACTTTGGTCGAATCCACTTGAATTCTAATCAATTTAAAAAAATAATGAAACATTTCCGATATTGACCAAGGAAAAATACTGCATATTTTATTTATATCGATTACAATTATTTTTCAAAACAATCTCTGGCGCATGACATCTACCTGTATTGAAATTCCATTTATAAAAATAGATTTGTGGATATTTTGAAACCGTCCTCTTAAGACAAATTTTATCAATATTGATTTGCTACAAAACAATACAACATTTTTTTTATGCAATATCATGAAACATTATCAAATACATGAATGAATTTATTCTCTTATATGTTGTATTCAAATATTGTTTCGATAATTATTCTATTTACGCTAAAAGAATCCTGTGTCAAAACATTGTCAACCAATGGATCTTGTACTATAAGTAACTCGGTGTCTGTATGGAGAAAAGAGGATTATCCCAATCCGAGGGTGGATGTTGGCAGATGTGGAAGGAGATGTAAAAAATCATGGATATGTGATCCCTCAAAAATCATATCAGAATTTCAAGGTAAGTGTTACAAGAAAGATAACTGTGTCAGATTGTGATCAGCGAAGTCCATAGACACTGCAAAAATGAAGACGCCAGAAGACGAGAGAGCACTGAAGATTGACACACCACAAAACACCACAAACATCACAAATATAAACACTCATAACTAAAACACTCATAACTAAAACACTCACAATGTGAACTTTCCAAAAGATCGTAAGAGCTCAGTATACACCGCCCTGTAATAATTATAGATTATTACATGATGTAGGTACTCCAGCGAAGAATTTTGTAAGCAAGTTTTAAAAATTTGTTAATTTTCATTGCACAAATACATAATGATGACATGGTGCATGAAGACGCACGTTAAGTGTTCTATTTAAATTACTACCTATACTTTCTCAATGCAAAGTTTCAAATAGATTCATCAATGCACGTAGGTGCACGGCAATTTTAACTTTTACGTGTTTTGGCAGTTTTCTCGAATTTTGGTTGTAATTAATAAAGCGCTGTAACTCCAAAATAATTTTGAACCAGTTTTTCCTTAGCTCTTATAGAACTGGTAAATGCGAAGAAAATAAAATACCGGAAGTGGACCAATTGTAATTTTTTAATGATGTTAATTTATCCTTAATCTTAATTTTTGGGAAATTAAAAGTTTATGTCTTATTACTGAAGCAGATAACTATCTGTTTGCACCGTTATATTCATTCAATTCGAACATTCAATTTTTTCGTTGGAGTACGTACCCATTACATGGCATTTTTCAATATCACACCCTTTACCAGCCCAAGGTCGTAATATCAGCCCGAGAACCGTCAAGGGCTGATGAAGGATGTGATATGAAGAATGACATGTATCATATTTTGATGATATACTTCAACTGTAAAGCAAATTTTCAGCTAATAATATCTTCATGCTTATAAAATGCAGTATGGGTATTTTGTTATTGTACTTAATTTGATATTACTGTGTGATGTAATGTTTATCGTTTTTACGGAAATACACGAACTTGCTTGTAATAAAGCTTTCGAGTAGTGACGGAGAGATCAGAAGCAGTCGATAATGATGTCAGATCAGCCCGCTTCATCTAATTTTGTTAAAATCATCTGGTTTTATCGAGGGGTAAAAATTCAATTAAATCTTATTTAAGTATATGATGATTATAGATTATTACATAGCATTTTTCATGTAACACCCTTTATCAACCCGAGGTCGTAATATCAGCCCGAAAGCCTTCAGGCTCGAGGGATGATTTAATGATCGAGGATTGATGAAGAATGTGATATGAAAAATGACATGTTATGATATTTTTATCATATACTTCAACTTTGAAATAAAATTTCAGCTGAAAAATATCTTCATGTACTGGTATTTTTGTTAATATACTTTATTTGATGATGATGATATCGTGTTCATGTTTATCACTTTTACGGAAATACGATAAAGCCTCCGAGTAGTGATGGAAAAGCATGCGATAATTACCGCAAGCAGTTGATAACAATGTCATATCAGCCCGTTTCGACAATTTTTGTTGAAATCATCTGGTTTTATCAAGGGGTAAAATTTTAATCATATTAATAATAAGGATATGATTATACATTTGCATTATGGTTTTCGGATAGACTTAACGGTGTTTTCCAGTTCTTATACTAGAAAAATACAAAAAATACCCACGTTGCATAATAAATAGTGAATTTTGTTATGCTGTACACGGGTTTCAGGGAGTAACCTCTATTAAGGAGAATTAGATTAAAAAAAATAGAAAGCCATTATCCAAAAATAGAAAGAAAAACTCATCACCAAAAAAGGAGTACGAGTGCAATACATGGAATGAAGCATCCTCTTAATCATACCACACATAAGTTATTGCCTTTCTCATTTTGGAAGCTGGAAAAGAAGGAATTCACTAGTTATAGGGTCGATTCAATAAATGTGTCGCTACATGACCTTCTTGACCAATCAAACTCCGCGATGTTGTTACTTATTCATTGCTTGTTTCTATATCAAAAACTGGCAGTTTCTTTACAACAAAGATGACAAAATGCTACATTGTGTATGAATTTACATAATATTTTGTTTGTTTCCGTCCACATTTGACGACATTGTGTTTTCATTAATGGCAAGTTTACACTTCCGATCAAAGCCACCCGACCGAACTCGATCTATGATTTATCGATCGGGACACGACACTGATCTTGAATGCTCGTGTTCGCTCTACTAACCAAATCGGGGCGATCATACTAATTCTGCTTAACTCAAGCTGTGTTCCCGAATTTTTTTGACATGTCAAAAAATATCGTGAAGAGGTCGTGTGCATGATGTGTCGAGAACAGGTTGGGAATCAATCGAGGTCTAATCGAAGTAGTCGTGAAGAGGTCGAAAAGGGATCGGTCTTGATCGAGTTTCAAAATTTTAGCCGATTATGCCGATTTCTACCCGATTTTAACTTATTCACTTCTCGATTTATGCCGAGTCGCTTCCAGACCAACTCGATTACTACTCGATCATTACTCGACTAACACGATTCATTCTTTTTTTCTATACAAGATATTCCCGACCATAACCCGATTTTTTCCCGACCTGTATCCGACTTTTACTCGAGACCTTTACTCGATTTAACAGGACAGCATGTCATCTTTTCACATTATTACAACATGAGGCTTTCAAGAGCCCCAGTGTCTCACTATAGGGCCTTACTTCAGTTTTTAAAGGAGCCATCCAATGGACTCCAATGACTATTGGGATCAAGTTTGGTTGATGATCATCTTTGATATGATGATAATCTGCCAGATATTATCTCAAGTAGGGACCAGCCAAGGACTTGTTTTCAATTTTGGTCAATTGGCTAAGTGGTTTCAGAGTAGAAGATCTTGGA
Source organism: Modiolus philippinarum (assembly GCA_002080025.1). NCBI lineage: Eukaryota > Metazoa > Mollusca > Bivalvia > Mytilida > Modiolidae > Modiolus > Modiolus philippinarum. The sequence goes on along the minus strand of MJUU01002834.1, from coordinate 20,457 downwards.
ATGCCTAAGTAACGTCGAATATTAAATTATGTTCCCCGTTGGATTGCATGCAGACAAGATAGATACTATTTTGAAATTAGAACATCCAAGAACTTTTTTGACTAATTTTGGCTGCAATTGGTCAAGCGAAAATCCTTCAGGTACAATGTTAAACTTTGTCCCCCTTTAGCGGTCATCTTGTATTAGCTGGCGAAATGGCAGACACTTTTTTGCAAAGGGACGATCATTTGGCAGTCGTAAAAAGTTTGGTCTTAGGTGTTTCAGAGGTAACGTTTGAATGAGTTTTCCCATAAGATCCAATTTAAAACTATATTCCCAGTTGGTGGTTATATTTGATTAGAAGCGGACATGGCGGTTTTTTCACATTGAACCAATCAAGGTCTATCATGTCTCTGCGGTTTCTGGGTATAATATATTTGAATGCAAAGTTCATGGACAACGGGCCCAAATAATCGCAAAAGCTCAACCTGGCTATATGAGGATTGTAAAAAGGAATATAAGATTGTGCATGCTACTAGCATTATAAAAGGATGACGTGCAGAGGGCTTAAATTCAATCGACTAGCTATGATGACAGAATTTAAATTTGAATCCAAGATGTACCCAGTATACACATTCCAGAAACAGATTCACTAAACACATGAATTCAAGAATAAAATATTGTTTCTTCCAAGCAGGTTGGTACTCTTATCACAAGATTTGATTCAAGCTAAATGATATAGAAAAATACGAGTTTGAACATTTGTTACATGTACTAGAAGATAAAAAAATCCTTTTAGATTTGCACCGGACAAATGATGTAACCAACAACCAGCTACTCACCATTTTCACTTTCTGAAAACCAAATTTATAAGTATGGCTTCATACAACATTTTTTTTGATAAGATAGAATAAAAATTGTCAATCACTATGTCAATCACTAATAAGAAAAAAAAACATGACGACTGGATTTCTGAAAGTTTTAATTTTTGCTTCAGTTCAGGTAAACTCGACAACATTTCGTACATAAAATATCACTAAACAGAGGTCTTACATAGCAAGCCTCCATGAAAGTCTATATAATTTTTCATTTGACTTTAATGATGAAAACAATGCCTTTTGCATTTTAGCTGAAAGACTTGACGATAAAATTTTACTGATTGCTTCTTCTGGTGATTGTAAATGTTCACAATGTGCAATGGACGACGGATATAATATATCAATAGCGCTTGTGCCAAGGATGTCGATATCGTCAGGGTAAGTGTTAAATGGACGACAGAAACAAAATATCAACAACACATGTTACCGAAGATTGATTGATTGATTGAATTTTGTTTAACGTCTACTCAGCAATATTTCAGCTATATCAAGACGAGAACAAGTTTGTTAATAAATGATCACTTTGGGGTATAGAAAGGGCCATGGGACGGGAAATTCTGACTGCCACTGGAAAAGTAGGGTGAAATAGTCAAGAGCGGGGAATTTAGCCTTGTAGCAGTAGTTAACTATGGGGAAAAGCCGTAGGTTTTCAAAAAACGTTTTTTGAAAACCTACGGCTTTTCCCCATAGTTAACTACTATCTACGGGACTAACGAAAATAAGCAAACATGTAAGTTTCGTTGAGACGGGTAAAACGGGCTAGATTCTTAGTTCACTCACATTTTTTACGTTGCTTGCGGTTTAAGCATAACACGGGTTATACATAACACTGACGTGTATCTCTGGTTCTACACTTTTGATTCCTNGAGATACTAGGTCCTATTTCTATATCCCGGGGTTCCCTCGGGGTCCTCTGTTAGGAAGACTCATACTCCAAGCTCAGAGGATGCTGCGGGCCTATTCATAAGCCGGGACCGCGCACGGCGGATGTTACCGAGGATGACGATAACGTAAATTAAGTCCGCTGTTCACAATCTTCAATAAATGACAGATACAATTTATCAAAGGATAATGATGATAACGTCAGCACAATATATCAAAGGATAATGATGATAACGTCAGCACATTTTGCCAATTGCGTATCTTTCAGATCAGTATCACAGTAAAAACAATATATATGCGACTCTCGAAAAAGTAATAAAATTGCAATAAACAGCATTTATTTATAACAGTAATAACTACTTTATCGGAGTAGCGAATATAGTTTCCTTACAATAATAATTACTTTTAGTGGAGCCGCAACTATTTGTTCAACTACATGTATTATAATAATCTCACAGATTCGCACTTTGCAGATAGTGGTCATTGTAAGCTGCATATCAAATGTAAATATAAAAGTAAGGAACATTTAAACAGGGTCTCGTGTTTGTCTAAAAAAACAACTTTTATGCTGGGGTCATATTAGTCTGACGTATCGCATAACTCACAACGATTGAGACTTGGCTAATTTTCTTAAATTCTAAATGATAGAATAGCATTATTGCACCAATAACATACAATCATCACTCGTGAAAAATCATATCCATAACCGTCGCTAAAACGTTAAAAAGATCACTACACGAATACTAGTATATCGAATCATTCGAAATTAGAAATTGTCGGAATTAAAGCTAAGGTAATTACAGCTTGAAGTTTTTAAAGCAAGCCTCGATTACACTAAGTTTACTGTATATGAAAAAAAAATATTATGAAGCATTGCATGTATTCTGCTTCACCGCACAAAAAGATTTTGAAACACTTTTGCTTACCTATTAATTTATAGAAAACAACAATATCTCGTAATTTTTTAAAATTTGCTTATTAGACACTGTCGTTCAAAAATATAACTTGAACATTTATAAATATTGCATTTGCATATTTTAGATCTACTAAAAGAGCTGAAGCCAGGAGATTTGGAGATTATCTAAGGAAGAAATGGGGTTTCCAAAAGTGTGGTAACAATGTTTTAATTTTCATCTCGCAGCATGATCGAGAGGTATATATACTAAACAAACCGACCGATTCTCTAATTGCAACATTTTTAACCTTATAAAATACAAAAATACCGAAGTTGCATGATAAACAATATAAATTTTGTTGTGCTTTAAAACAATGGAAAGCAACAAGCCAAAATTGGTTAAATTTTCCCCATGTCATATGGCCTGGACACTTGATTCAGCTACAAGTACTGCAGGCTATTCAAATAGGGACCTCTATCAATTTGTATAACCCGCAACAAATCCAAACCGCTTGGTATTTTTTTTCAACCAAACTCTCTGATTTTTCCTAATGTATATAGTAAATGGTTGCCATGCATTTGATTTTCTTCCCTAAATTTGTTTTCTCTTTCCATGTAGTCATATTTTGTCATTCTAAGCTATTTTAGTCGTCAGGATGTACCTCTATCATTTGCATGCTACTCCTCCTGAACCAAATACTAATTTTCAATCATTTATCCTCCCCAATTTACAGTTTTTGTTTTGCAGGAAATTTACAGTTTTTGTTTTGTCATGTTCTTTTCTAAAGCACGAAATAGCAATAGCTTATAACGATTATACGATACACATAACTTTGATATGAATTGAAATTTTTATAGTAAACAAATGAAAATTACACATAAAAAGATATTTGTTACAATATTTGAGAGACAAAAGGTCTGACGGTATCAACAGCCTTCTGCACTCTATATATTTTTATGATTATCTTTATAAAAAAACTGTAATAAAATACCTAAGGAAGAAAGCAGTTTTATTTACAAAAATCGAAGTACAAATACATGGCCAAAACGAGAACACTGAAATCTATGACGTTAGACTGTTACAAAACATAGTAATAAAAACACAACATTCAAAACCAAGGCGCTCACAGTGTGAACTCTCGTGAAACTGAGAGTGACATCAGGTGATCATAAAGGGTGAACATTTCCTGCTCTGTTTATAGCACTCGTCACACTGTAAGTGAGTCAATCAAGTTAAATGTCAAAATCGGTATAGTCAAATCTGAGAAGACTTGAATCTAGCTGAAAATGTCCGCTTACATTAGGTACACTGACACGTCACATCTCTCAATGATGCTATGGTGACATACATTTTTAATAAAGGGATATAATCCACCAGAACATAGAAATCATGAACATGATAAAACGTAAACATCATGGGATTTCGTGTCAGGCATACTTAATACATGCACTAGCAAAAGTGGTAGAGTTTAGCCGTATTAGGTCACCTACCACTCCTTATTCTACCCATTTCCAGTACAATGAAAATACACATATTACTAATTACAAGACCACTATGCATGACATGTATGCCAGTGTAACCTCATGTTTTGTTAGGAACCCCTTGACTATCTGAAATGTATCTCAAAACATAATAATTATATTTCATGCATATTCATTTGAATTCAGTCAATTTGATAGGTGAACACAGATCACGTGGCATATTAATGTGAAGTTTCAATTCCAATAAAACACATTTGACCACACATGCACATGTTAATGTGGCGGATTAATTTGTAAAAACAATATCCCAATGTACATGATGTGCTTTCCTGTAAATAAATTGTCCTTTTCAGCTCACCTGGCCTAAAAGGCCATGTGAGCTTTTGCCATCACTATGCGTCGGTCGTCGGTCGTCCGTCGTCTGTCTGTCCGTCAACAATTTCAAAAATCTTCTCTGAAACCGCTAGGCCAAATGTAACCAAACTTGATTTGAATCATCATCAGGGTATGGCTTCTCAAAATTGTGTTCGATTAGTCGGCTGGTCAAACAACATGGCCGCCATTGCTAAAAATAGAACATAAGGGTAAATTGCAGTTTTTGGCTAATAACTCGAAAACCATTACAGATATCAAAAATCTGACCAAGTGAAAATGATCAGCATGATGAGATCTACCCAACGTGCAATTTTGAAGAAAATCTGAAAACCTATTGCGAAGTTATAGCCCTTTTTCCGTAAAATTTTCAAAATTTTTGCATTTTTTATTTTTTATTTCAAAAAGTATAACAGGTAGAGGTCAAGTGTAAATTGCAAAAAAGTTCAACATATCAAGATCTACCCACCCTGAAATTTTGAAGAAAATCGATAAACCCTTGTAGGAGTTATTGCCCTTTTTTCACCGAATTTTTAAAATTTTCGTATTTTCATCTTTTATTTCCAAAACTATAGAAGATGAAGGTTAAGTGTAAATTGATGAAATGTTTTCCATGCTGTGGCAACTTCAAAACTGATGTTGAAAATTGTTCCTTGACCGCCATTTTCAAAATGGCCGCCTAAAAAGGCGGGAAAATTCAACATTGTCCGATTTCAATGAAATTTAGTTTCCAAATAGATATTGATGTTGCGAGTTCAAAACCGGTGTTGAAAATTGTTTGATGACCGCCATTTTCAAAATGGCCGCCAAAAAAGGCAGGAAAATTCAACGTGTCCGATTTCAATGAAATTTGGTTTCCAAATAGATATTGATGTTGCGACTTCAAAACCGGTATTGATAATTGTTTGTTGATCGCCATTTTCAAAATGGCCGCCAAAAAAGGCGGGAAAATTCAACACTGTCCGATTTCAATGAAATCTGGTTCCCAAATAGATATTGATGTTGCGACTTCAAAACTGGTGTTGAAAATTGTTCATTGACTTAAAATGGCCGCCATTTTCAAAATGGCCGCCAAAATAGACAGGTAAATTCAACATTGTCCGATTTCAATGACATTTGGTTTCCAAATTGGTCTTGATGTCGTAACTTCAAAACTGATGTAAAAAAATATTCGTTGACTGCCATTTTAAAAGAACGTTTTTGTCAAAGAAATATAGAAAAAACATGATCAGACTTTAAAAACAGTTCAAGATATTGGAGGTGTTTGAGCTACGAAAGTTTGAGAAACTGAAGATTAGCTGTATAACTTACAATGTAACCTTGATTGTGGCAACTGAAGCCAGGTGAGCGATACAGGCTCCTGGGAGCCTCTGGTTTTATATTTCGGTTAAAATGTAATTATAAGAAATGAATGCATTATTTTGAAGTTTCATAGGAACTATGAAAGTGTTGACCGGGCGCACATTTTCAACATGAAGCGCTAACGCGCTTCATTAAAAATGTGCTTTGGTCAACACTTTCATATCCCAATGAATCTTCAAAATAATGCATTCAATTCTTAAATAGGAGTATATTACTACCTGCTATATTATCTCAAATGTAGAACACCGCTTAAGTGCACGCCAGGGGCCTTCTTGGTCTCGCTTGAGGGGGTGAGTATTGTTCACCTCTGGTTAAAGACCCTCAGGCGACATCAAGATGTAGACAGGAATAAAAGCACTGTCTTCATAAACTGGAGTGTAATATGTATCGTGTGCGTTTTGGTCACATGTACATTCACTCAATATCCTTCCATTTTTTCTATTTTAAATTGCAAGTTCCCGCCTGAATGACTCGTCCATGAGATGAGCTCTATGGTGATCTTATTTTATAATAATGGTCATTATATTCTAAGGTCCATAATTCGGCAACAAAATATTATCTGAGATTTGGACTTTATCCTGAATCATTAATATGCATGAAATAAAGGCCATTGGGGTGATCTATTTTTATAGCAAGTAGCAAAATTTAACACGAGTAACTCATACATACATGTTACATACATGTATGTATGATTTCCGCTCAACCGATGTTAGGGGCAGTCTTGAACTTACTATTAGGTATGGAAATATGAACAAAGCTCATAATTAAAGTCCTCAAAAGGACTTCAAGATGAAGACCAACAATGAAAGCGTTGTTCCATTGCTTGTTGTTACCTGGCATTTGTAGATAATTTGTCGAAATGCGCATATGCAGAATCAAATATCACAGTAAGTTCGGTATTTAGTTATTTGTTACCACTTGGTTGATGCCACTGCTGGTGGACTGTTAGTCCCCGAGGGTATTCACCAGCCCAGTAGTGAGTACTTCGGTGCTGACCCGAAAGCCGATTATATTTGGGACCTTACAATATCTAATTTTTGTAAATTTTGTTGAAACTAAGGAGTATCTCCCTCATGCAAAGCTCTGTCCTTAGCTGATTTTGGCTTTCTTTTTAGATCATATTTGAATATTTGTTGTCTATCAGTTTTTAAACATCTTTGACTTTATGGTCTTCCAAACGTTTAGATTTTATCTGCACTGATGAGACATAAGTTGTCGAAATGCGCATATGCAGAATCAAAATTCACAGTAACTTCAGTATTTAGTTATTTGTCTTATGAGCATTTATTCCATATCCTTTCATTTTTATGATTAAGCTGTTTTTAGAAAAAAAAACATCGTAACTATTTAGTTTATAATTATTTTATTTGCACATAAACAAAAAGGATAAGACACAAGTTTTTCCAACTTATGAAGTCTTCTCCTTATATAATAACAATATTAATTTTTATATAAATATAGAAAACATGCACAGATACACATGTTTTAAGTAAGACTTCAAAAAAGAGAAAAAAGTATTACATAGTACAGTCAAAATAGTAAAGATCAAAACTTATTTATAAACAGTTTTATGAGTGATTGATTGATTGATTAGTTAGAGTTTAACGTCCAATGAGCAATATTTCAACTATATCAGGACGAGAACAAGTTAATCAATTCAAAAAATTGAAAGTATCAGAAGAAAGAAATAAAGGTGGAAGGGACAACCTGGGCAACGACTTTTGACTGCCACTGGAAAATTGGAGAAATGGGTAGGGGCAGGAAATTTAGCCTTCCATACGACACCCAGTGCGTCTGCTCTCTTTAGAGAAATATAGAAGGGGTCTTTATACTGCATTGAGCGTGGCGTTTCTCCACACAGTTTGGCTACAATGGTTCGCGGTCAGGCTTTCCGTATTATGACCTGACTACCCCGCATAGACAGGGCATTCCCCTATCCACCACCTGGGGACGCGCCCGGCAGCTCTGTAGCCGAAGCCCCTGTAAACCGATTCAGGTGCCGGGTTTTATGAGTGAATGGATTGATTCAGACGTCTCATAAGTACAGTATACTATAATGAGGAATCTCTTTGATAACTTTATAAATTTATACACCTGTCTGAAGATACCACAATTCTCATCATAGCTTAATTGAGAGCTACCACATGTTACTAGCAGTAAATTAATAGGAACATTAAGTTGTCTTAAATATAATAACAATTCGTAACTATCCAAGGTGCACCTCCAAAACAAAATAATATTCCTCTACTTGGTCTATTTCAAATATACACCTAACAGAAACTTTAACCTAAGTCACTGACATATGAAATGCATGTTGATGTGATTTTTTTATCAAGAAGATAGTGAATATTTCAGGCAATACTATTTCTCTACCTGCTTTAGTATCTCAGATTCTATAGGACTTACCTTAGTTACTCATGCATGAAACTTAAATGATGGTGTCAAAATTTCATACCAGTCTCAAGCATTATGCTAGAAACATTAAAGCCCATTCATCTATGACTTCATCTTTTAAAATCATAGATAAATGAGCTCTTTATTCTTTACTTAAAAGACTTAAATGTTTAGACTAACCAACGGCTAAAAACATGATTGAGCTTTTCCTCTTTTTCAACTCTGACAATGGAATTCTCAGGAAAGCAGAATCGCTGTACAATGTCTTTCACATAATAGGCCGACCTTATTTCCTAACTTGTACTGTCTTCAATCTTGAAAGGCTGTATGGGTAATTAAGTGAGAACCACAAGTTACTAAACGAAACGAATCCTTCCAGTCTGCACTAAACTTTGATGATCATGACTGACAACTATATAATTTAGCTATAAAGAAAACATTAATTAATATCTTATTTTGTATATAGGTGTATACAGCTGCTGGTCCTTACGCCTACAAGACTTTAACCTTGAAGAAAATAGAACAGGTGTACAAGGAGGTGAAGCCTATTTTAAGCCGAGGTGACTTCACAGCTGGTCTATCACAAATGCTTACTCGATATCAGTATGTAAAATTCAGATTATTTCTTGTAATATTGTAACTTCGATATTCGATTTTTATACAACTAAAAAAGTTGGCTTTCGTATTATGGCACTTGTATGGCACAGGCGTCGGCTTCTGTGAACAGCACAACTTTGGTACTAGTGGACTGATCAGGATGATTCATGCGTTGTGATTTTCCTTGGCACAGACCGGTATTGAGGCATTAATTGCTGCCTTTAATTACACAAGAGTTTTAATCTTGAATTCCTTTATTGGTGTAGGCCTTACCATATATTCTGAACTGTAAGGGTTAAAGGTGGCCAAAATCTTGTTTTACAAAGTACGCAATAATATGGCTGTCAGATTTGATGGTTGACTCTTTGGCTTCTTCTAGTGGTACAATGTAAGCGATTTTCATTTTCCATTGGATAGGAATACAAAATGTTCACTTTACTATGTCCGGTCATTTTTTTGTCAACACTTGTCTACATTTGTTGCAGTCGTACCTTGTTTTGCTTTGTCCGGCACTCATCATTATTAAAAAAATAATTAATTAAAAAAATAAATTTATTAAAAAAAGCCTGGTGAAAAGGCTTTCATTGGTTTGTCGAAGATTTCTTGATGTACTGAAATGTATATTCTCATTGGTTAAACATTGTAATGAAGTGTTACATAATGAAAGTAACCGTAATATATATGTAGATCATACAATTGCAACAAAGAATATTTCT
>MJUU01002833.1:0-16456 GCA_002080025.1 Modiolus philippinarum | reverse complement strand
TTGTACTTTTATTGTTGTTGCAATTTTGGAATTTATAAAGAGGCCTCCCATAATACAAAATGCTAAACATTTGCATTGTTCATCCTAATGGTATAACAACGTTGCTTTCCATGACTGCAAATGCTAAATATTCTGGTGTTTTCTTTTTTACTAAGAGGGGAGAAGAGATGCCACAAGACCTGTGACAAATACCCAGTATATAGACTTTAATGACAAGGCTTTACTTGTTTTTCATCGTAGAGCCACAGCGATGCCTCTCGTGGCTGCAAAACGCCAAATAATTTAGATTGCAGATGCCTCATAATTGTGACTGTCAATGAGACTTTTCATGACTGCAAACGCCCAATATTCTTTAGTTTTTCAATTCAACGAGATTAAAGATGCTGCACAAGATACAAAGTATAAAGTGTTTAGAGATCTCAGAATGGCTTTTATCATTGTTCTTCATCTTGAAGTTACTTCTTGTTGTTGCCAAATGCTCAACATTCTGATAGTTCACCCTCATGGAACGAGGTTTTCCGTGACTGCCAATGCTCAATATTCTATAGCTTTCAACTAAAAGAAGACTAGGGATGACATATATAAGAAAAAACTTTTGACAAAAACCCAGAATACAGTCTTTATAAGGGACCGACCATTTAACTTGAAGGGGGGGGCTATGGTTTTTTTCTAAAAAAATATTTTGGATCTGATTTTATGTGAAAAAAATATTTTGGCTGCAAAAAGGATGAAAAAAAATTTTCTGAATGAGGCTTTCTGCCCAAAAAAATAATGTTAATTTTGAAAAAAAATATTTTGTTGATACGTGTGCAAAAAATAAATAATTTGTTTCGCGCGAAGCGCGAAAAAAATTTTCTGTCCAGAAAAAAAAACCATAACCCCCCCTTCAGGTTAAATGGTCGGTCCCTAATACAAATAAAAAGGCTTTTACTGTGTTGTTAATCTTTAATTTACAACGAAGTCTTCTAAAACTTCAACACGCTCAACATCCTTATAGCTTTTAGTAAATATGCTAAGAGATGACAAATTAAAAGCTAAACATTGAAAAGATGATCTTACATGAAGTCACAACGAGGCCTTCTACTGCAAAATTCTCATTTTCTGTGTTTTTTTTTAATAAAATAAGTTGTAAATATCGTTCAGTTTTTTATTACAGCTTGAAGCAATGATCAATTCATACGAAGTTTTTAATAATATGGTAATTTCTGACCATAAAAAGTGTTCTCGGTGTTGGTTTGGAAATAACTGCATGGCTCATCTTCACAACGGACAGAGCAACATCGATCATTATCAAAATACATCTTTTTCTACTTTACCAAATAATAAAAAAATAAGTATTGTTTTAAACCCATCAACACCCGATGATATGAAGGCAGTAGTGTCTTTTAAAAAAACATTCATTAGAACTGAGGAAGGGAGACCGATGATATGCTAAATTTGTATTGAATTATGTTTGTTGTGTGTATGTTTCTTGTATTGCTGCAACCCTAATGGGTTTATGTTCTGCAATTAAATAAATAAAAATAAATAAAATCATTCTGTCATTTGTAGTGTAAAAGCGTACAACAGAGTGTGAGTTCCTCACTTTTATCGTTTTAATAATTAAAAGGTTGGCAATACTATTATCTAATATCTGGTCTTGTTTGATATTTTCAATATTTTTGTGTACCGTTTTTTGCCAGGATCCGGAGATTTATACCTTTCTTGATCGAGTAAACATTTTTTTTTGGCTTGTCTGAACTCAGCCCTCCAATTTTTCTATCTGATCATGAACAACGCATTTACTGTGTACCCTGCGTGTTTTTATTTGTATGTTTCGACTTAAAACCGAAAGAAAATACGAAACTGTTAGTGCTGTTGCTAGCTCTGTGCTTTGCTTTAATCCCGTTAGTTTATAAAGCTACCAAAAACAGTGGCCAAATTAATTAAAAAAAACGTATTCCAAAAACACTTGGTCAAAACTTTGCAATGTACCGAGAGAAAAAAGCTTATAGTCAAAACCATTCATGTTATTTGCATGCATGAGATCAGTTTATATATTGTATTTTATGTCGAACAACCATGAATAATTTTGCTAACTTGGGAAAAGTTTAAATTGCATATTAAGTCGGACAACCATTCATAAAATTGCAAATGTAGGACAAGGTTCTTCCATTCAGTCTTTCTAGAATAATAAATGGAAATAGATGCAGTGATTGTAGTATAAGAAACACCGACAGTAGACACCGAAGGAACAAAGCACAATATTACATAGGCCAGTCAAGAGACAAAGCAAAAACAAGAACACCAGAAGACGGAAGAGACTACACACCCTCAAATACCACAACTACACAAATCAAAACTAAAGCACTTACAGTGTGAACTCCATGAAAGAGTGATAACAGGTACTTCGGAAGGGTGCGCTTGTATACTCCTCTGCATACAGCACCAGTCAAACAGTCGGTGAGGCATTTATGGTTTTTATGAAAGATCTGTTTGGTAGCTGATAGGTTAATGTCATTTTCTAACCCATAGACAAAACCAATTAAAACTCATGATATGTATTACTTCTTTAAGCCTCAAATTAACACAGTACCAAAATAAAGGTTTTGGAAGCTTCTGTAAATCTCTAGTATTCAGACGATAACAAAATTTTGAACAACACCTTTATTGCTACTCACCGTCTTGAAGTGAGCAAACGTTTTGAAACAGAAATATAAGTATACCGTGGCAAGTGTTAACTCATGTCACAAAAAGGCCAATTATCGCAAGTTAGTTTGTATCAGAAACGACGTTAAATGGGTGCAATAACAAAATTACCGGAGAGCGTTGTCAAGAGCCGGTCCATGAGACAAAAAGACAAGTCAGATGGAAACCACCTGAAAATTGTCGACCGCAATGGTCCTGACTTGGTACAGGCATTTCAAAAGAAATGATGGGTTAAAGCGTTTTATTGCATGCCAAACCTCCCCCCCCTTCCAATTCGGAAGTGTCCGGTAGCAACTCACAAAACTCACAAATTGACAATATACCAAAACCCCCAAAAAGCGTTGAAAGTTCAAGAGACCATGTATGTTCCTTCGCCATGCATATACACAATGTAACTCTTATGACCTCGGCTATCCCGAATTTCTATCGATATTTATGTTTGTCTCTAGTCTGTTTTGTGTTTTTTTCTGGTGCAATTCCCCTGTGCATGGCATGTGATTGTTATTTTCGGCCATTGTATGTGTTTACTTGTATCTTGACCTTATAATCTATATACAAGTTTACCACTTATCTGCAATAAAAGACGCAAGTTGTCGATATTGCGATCTGAAAAAAAAAGTTTTTATACTTTAAATAACAAAATACCGAAGTTACTGTTAATTTTTTTCTGCATATGCGCATTTCGACAACTTATGTCTCATCAGTGCAGATAAAACCAAATATTTGGAAGTTCATCAATCGAAAAAACTTGTAACAGCTGATATAGAGAACATATAACCTAAAGGATCTAAATAGAAAAGCCAAAATTCAGCTAAGGACAGAGCTATGAATGAGGGAGATACTCCTTAGTTTTAAATAAAAATTTGTAAAATTTAGATATTGCAAATTTCAATAAAATCGGTTTTCGGGTCAGCGCCGAAGTACTGATCTTGGGTTGGTGAATACCCCCGGTGACTAACAGTCCACCAGCAGAGGCATCGGTCCAGCGGTAATAAATAACCGAATACCGAAGTTGAATTGATGAAAAATGCATGCATTTTAATCCCAACAAACGCCTTAAGGGTTGCATTGTGTACATGGCGAAGGAGGATCTATTAGGTCTTGGTCTATCAACGCTCATTTTCCTTTCTATGTAAAATAATCATAAATGTATGAATGACCGAAATTTCCAGAAGAAAACAGAGCCAGTCGGGTTAAATAGAACAAAACACTTAATTAAAATCATGAATGCATTTCAAAATTTTATTGTTAGTTATACCAAAGAACCAGTGTTCAGGTTTCTAATTATTAGATAGAAGACAAAATTTACGCAAGATTACCAAAAAATCAAAAGAATCTTTTTGTCCGACATCCGCTGTAAATATCTAACTGAATATAAAAAGTACGGAATCAACCTTACGCAATAGTTTTTGTCTTTTGTTCGGAATTATAGCTTTAAATTTGATACAGTAATATTGCTTGGTGAGTGTTTATTATTTGACAATAAATTTTGTCCTTAAAACTCTGGCTGGCCATATACAATGTGTACTAGTTACTCACGTGTTAAATTTTACATTTTCACGCAATACACATCTTCTATATACTGATTGTCGTCTTTGGGAAGCATTTCAAAAATGCATATGAAAGCATAAAAGCTTACGAGAGATTTTAAATGATACAAATTATATAATTGAAGGCTTTCTGGCTTTGTTTTCACCAAAAGATTGATTTTATATGCTACTTTTTCAGTTTTCGTTCTTTTGAGTATACAACATGCAATAAAAAAAGAAATGGAACAACATTGACCTGTCAATGTCTATCTGTGAAATTCTCTGAAATTTGAATATGGATTTTAGAGTTTACCATTTTAGTCGGTATAAGTATGATGTATGCACAAGATTTCTACAAAACCTTTTTTAGGTAATTGCTGGTTGCATATAAAGAAATATAGATATCATCTCTACTACTAGTAACTTAATCTAGTCAAGACAACAAAATACAGTCATTGCAGTTAATTTGCGTTCTATGCATATGGTTATTCAGACAACTCTTGTCTTTTTTTCTGCGGATAAAACAAAAATAAATTGTAAGACATAAAAAAAACAAGAACAAACAAAAAAAAACGAAACAAAAACAAAACAAAAAACAAAAAGAAAAACAAAACAAAACAAAAAAAAAAGAACAAAACAAAAACAAAACAAAAACAAAACAAACCAAAAACAAACACCAGTGTCAGGGCAGACAGAGCTTTGCATGCTGCAGATTCGTCTCAGTTTAATATTGCTGCGGTCAAGGAAGTGGCAAAATTTTTATTGTAATGAAGTCAAGATTAACACCCAAAGCTTACACAATGTGTCAGATTCGTCGATGTTAAATATCTACATTATAGATATATCAGACGTGAAAACCTGACAAATGTATACAATGTTGTCTTTGCACAACGGCGAGTCAATTTAAGGTAGACAGCTTGGGGTGTAAATCTTAATTTCGGTAAACTGTAAGTTTTGCCACTTGCTTGACCGCAGCAATAACATTTCTAACATGAAGGTATTGTAGCTGTTGAAATGATTACTTTTTGGACCAGCATCGAAGTCCTGGACAATGGGGAGTCCTGGACAATGGGGAGTCCTGGACAATGGGGAGTCCTGGACAATGGGAAGTCCTGGACAATGGGGCTTGCCATAACTATGGGGACTACCACACCAACAACAGATCCATAAAGTGTTTCAATCCAAGTTGATTTGTTGAAGTCCTTTCCGTTTTGATTAAGCTGTCGAGTCGTCGATTTGTTTCAAACACACAGCTTTGCAATTGTTTAGTATTCGTCTTTCTTATTTACATCATAGATTAAGGTTTTTTGTAGGTTTTACTTGAACTCCTTTATCTTTTCTTTTTTGTCCCCCTTTTAAGCAGAGTCGATACACAGCGAGTACCATACGTCCCTGATTTATCTAAACACCCATAATTTCTCCAAAACTTTTAGAAAATAATGTTACATTCGACTGGTTGTGAACCTTATAGTCTTTTTTCATATTTATAGTTCAGTTCAAAGAAAACAAAAGAAGTAGAATATCAAAGGAACAAAGGAAGTGATGATTACAAAAATCAAAGTCCATAGATATGGCAAAAATTTGAGCACAGAAAAACAAACTAAGACAAAACACAGACGTGAGACAGCCACAAGGCTTGGAAATAAAAAGACGACATTCTGAACTAAGGCACTCATAGTGTGAACTCCCATGAAAACCGGGAGTGACATCAGGTACTCCGGAGGGGTAAGCATGTCCTGCTACGCTAGCGGCACCCGCTAATTGAAACAACAATTAATATTCTTCTTATACCAACACATGTTCTTTCTACATGCGGTTTCACATGACGGACACCAGTTCTATTGTACTTAGCGAATCAAGGGATTCAACAGCGAAGAAAAACAAAACGAACTAGATATAGAGTTGTGGGTAGAAAGAGTTATGAATGGACTGATCAAATGTTGAAGCAAACTCTGCTTAAGCCTTTGATTGCCTACTTAGAGATTTAGTCAAAACCGAAACAACAAAATAAAGGAATTGCAGTTACAATTTTATTAAAATTAATTCTACCAATGGAATGCACCTTCCAGATATTGTCCCGCCTGGTGTCACCACTGCACTATCGGGTTTTGTTCTATGACGTCGTGATTCCGGAAAAAATAACGCACAAGGAACAATTTTTGAACATGCGTGAAATAGCCGTTTTCCCGCAAACTACCTGATAGTGCAGCAGCGACACCAATCGGGAGAAGCAGAAGGGTGAAATCCATTGTTCCCTATAGTCACCGTGCATGGAAGATCTGACAACATCCCATTTTTCTTTCTGTTTCGATGATTCATTCGAAATCAACGGCATTTATCAAAAGGTTTAATGTCTTCAAAATCATAGACTGGAATCTGATTGGTTGATGTCAAAGGTCATAGAACTGAAAGATAAATGAGATGTTGTTAGATCTACCATGAAGAGGCAATAAGAAACAATAGGGTCAGTAAGTCTCGTTTAATTTGGGAACTTCTTGTCACATAATTTGTACCCGGAAATTATATTTTTAACAACAACATATGACGTTTCAAGCACAAAACTAGGACGTCATAATGCTGCAACGTCATATTTTGGCGGGACACGTTTTCAAATTGCAATTTCATCATGATTTCTCGGTGTCACATGACGATACTTACAGACACTATTGGTAGGTCTAATTTTAATAAGATTGTTGCAGTTAATTTTAGATCGGCGTTTGGAAATTCCTGACAACTTTTGCTCTTCACAAACATTTGGAATTAACAATGAAGGGATATGAAGTAAATGCAAATGAGACAAAATCTCTACAAAAACACGGTAAAACCAAGAAATGAAACAACGCTTTGATTGTTGTTCTGATATATATGTATATATATATGTATTTAATTTTTTCCCAAGATGAATAAACTAGGATGTTTGAATCACCATGGTTGATAGTTTTAAGGTTTCCATAGCGGCTAGTCATTAAAGTTATACCATTTGCTTCAGAATAAAAGTCCTTATTATAAAATAACTATTTTTGCGCCTGTCCCAACTCAAGAATATGTTGGTCATTGGCTTGTCCTTGTCTTCTTATAAAATTTTAGTTTCTTGATATTTGGGTAATTGGATGTGGTTTGTTTCCATTGATTTATTCACTATTTTACCTTTTTGGAGCTTTAGGGCTTGCTATATGGTGTGAGGTTCCTCACTGTGTTGAAGACCTACGTTGACCCCTAGATGCTTTGTTTTGGGTCGTTTTAACCTGGATATGGGATGTTGTCTCCTTGACATTTACCCCATTTCCTTTCTTTTTCATATTTAGGCTAAAATGACCATGCTGCAATGGCCAATTTCTGAAGTACAACATATACCTGCACATAAGTCGATGAAAATTGCCATTAAAGTGAGTTGGTCCTTCAAGGCTATTCCGAATCATTACTGTATTGCTGAAGTTGATTGTTTCCTTGCCAAACTATACAATAACGATTTTTTTGTGTCAACAATTTTTTTTCATAACAATTTTTCATGACATGTCTGTCAACTCAATGCCCAAGACCAGAAACCAAACCGTACAGAACATCTCAACTTCAATCGTAAAGGTTTTCAAGGTCATTGAAGATTACACAGCAATATTGCACGGGGGATAAACTCTTGTGTTGAATTTAAAAATTGTATGTTTTCATAGAATTTGTTTTTTTTTGTTTTGTTTTTGTTTGTTTTTTTTTTGTTTGTTTTTGTTTTTTGTTTTTTGTTTTTTGTTTTGTTGTTGTTGTTGTTGTTGTTGTTGTTGTTGTGATTTCGGTTTCTGTAAATGATATATATCGCAGAGAAACATTTGGCTTTTCCAACACGTCATCATGTAAAATCCACAATCAGGTGAACCTTTCTGGACTATAGCTTCGTTGTTGCCCTGAATTTAGTTATCTTACGGTCATTGTAACGGCCTCATAGATTAGACAAGACATCTTAACGTTTTTTTTTGCTATTATAACAGATCTGACTAGATCTAGAAATTTCATCAATGTATCGTATCTTGAGAAAATTTTATAGAAGATACCCTTCCCGGGCACCTGATATTGCTTCTACATTTTTGAAATTTCATATTGCTGGTGCTTTCGTTTTTGTATGAAAAAAAAAGGAAATGCATGGGCTAAATGCCAAGGAGACAATATCGCATATCTTTTTGCCATTTTGTCCGTGGTCATTTTATAAGTACATGTATATTAAATTTGAATTGCTTGGAGATGCATACCTACAGTCAGGAACCCAAGACGAAAGGATTATGTATATGTTTTTGTCTTTCTTTCTTAAGATTGGTTTATTGATTCTTCTTCTTACACGTGGCAAAAATATGGAAAAATCTGAAATGAGACTAATTACATCTAATTAAATACCGACGTTACTGTGTAACTGTTGTGGTACCTTTGCAACACCATATTAGGACGGTATTTTGGTATGATTTAAACCATATGCAAGTTTCATTGTATGGCCTGTCACACATGCAAGTAGAAATATATGTAACGATATGTTGTCGCTGAGATTTCGTACATTTTAGATATTTTTTTTTATTCATGTAAGGCCACTACCCATACATACAATGCTGAAAGATCGATATAATATGAAAAAGAAAGGAAATGGGGTAAATGTCAAGGAGACAACATCTCATTTCCAGGTTAAAACGACCCAAACCAAAGCATCTAGGGGTCACCGTACGGTCTTCAACACAGAGAGGAACCTCACACCATATAGAAATTAAGCCCTAAATGGCACCAAAAAGTAAAAAAGTGAATAAATCAATGGAAACAAACCACATCCAATAATCCTAATATCAAGAAACTAAAATTCTATGAAAAGACATGCAAATGAACAACATATTCCTGACTTGTGACAGGTGCAAAAAATGCGGTGGGCTTAAACTCGTTTGCTTGGATCCAAAACCCTTCCAAACGATGACATTTCGAAGTTAGAATTGAAATACTATACTACTCTGATTTTCCCGCCTTTTAGGACAGCTACATTAAATTGGAATTAGGACTGGTAGCATTTATGAAAAAAATACCATTAAATTGTAACCGTACATTGAACTTGGCACTCTGTTATCTAGTGTCAAGTTTACTGAACGGTTATGGTATCCCTAGTACCTATTACCGGTGTTGCAACTTCACAGTGAATTCTTGCAAAAAAAGGGATGTTAGGTGGTACGTCTAGATTCGATAATATACTGTAGTTGTTTTGTCTCCATTGCTTGATTCAAATGCCTTTAAATTACATTGTATTTGTTGTCATCTCCTCGCCCAAAGACGGTGGGGAGAGGATATAGTGTTTGTTTTGTTCGTTCGTCAGTCACAAAGTTTAAAAATATGTATCTTTTGAGTAACAAACAACGGCAGTAGAATACCGAAGGAACAAGGGAAGCGATGACTACAAAAATCGAAGTCCAAAGACATGGCAGAAACGGTAACAGATAAAAACAAAGACAAAACAAGGACGTGAGACAGCTACAATGCACGGAAATAAAAAGATAACATTAAGAACTAAGGCACTCATAGTGTGAACTCCCATGAAAACCGGGAGTGACATCAGGTGCTCCGGAAGGGTAAGCATGTCCTGCTCCGCTAGCGGCACCCGTCACACTATCAGTGAGTCAATCCGGGGTTGAGTCAAATCCGGTTATGTCAAATCCGTGAAGACGTGAAATTTAGCTGAAAATGTCCGTTTTCATTTGGGACACTGACACGTCATATCTGTCAATGATGTCATGGTGACGGCCATAGAATTTCTGAAGGGATGAAAGTAACAAAGGCTGAACAAATCCCTGACTAAGCAGCTTTTGGGACAGTGTTTTTGCTCTATCTAAAAAGTCACTGTATAAACTACATGCCCGACAGTAACGAATCAACTGTGAAATGTACACTCCATAGGCTGGAGAGGCAGGTATATTGCTGCTCAGAAAGGGAAAGTTCACAATTGGGAAGTTAAAATCATCACGTTTGTCATACAGCTTAGATTTCAAACGTCCCTTTTCGTCAATGTAAATTAAAAGATCTAAATACGAAGCTGAAGTAGGTGTATCGGTAGTCTCTTTAATTTCAAGCTCATTGGGATAGATCTGGTGTAAATATTCCTTGAATTTTGGATTATTAAGAGAAAGTACATCGTCTATGTAGCGGAAGCTGAAATTGAAGGACTGGGCTAAATGTTTTTGTTTTTTCTGTGTAAGCCCTTGTAAAAACTTCGCCTCATAACAAGTGATAGATGAATTGGCATTCGGTGGATGTCCTTAGTTCTGGATTTGGCTTCTTTTTCGATGATGTTTTTGGAAATGAGTACTTCTTTGTTTTACTTCTTTTGGATTATGGCTTTCCATATCATTGGATTCTAATGCTGCTGATGAGAGGTTACTCCTTGAAACACGTGTACAGCATAACGAAATTTACTGTCTACTATGCAACTTCGGAATTTTAGCATTTTAGCTTTTGTCCATGGATGCATCTTGAGGTTGATATATAAAATACTTAGTTAGATTTCACCTTGTGCATTTCATTCATGAGCGACTCAGGTTTGAGTTTACGTAAGAGTCACGATCTCAGATACTACAAATGTTAGATTAATTATATTTCATCTGTAGATGGTTCTTGTAAAGGCATGAAGCTCCCGATAAAAATTAAGTCATCTTGACCTTTATTTTATGCATGAGTGACCAAGGTTACAATTGTGTATGTGTCAAGATTTTATTTTATGCATGGGTGACCAAGGTTACAATTTTGTATGTGTCAAGATCTCAGATACTACAACTCATAGAGGAATAATATTATGTCTGTAGATGAGTCTTGTGTAGTCATGAAGCTGCAGATAAGAATTAGGTTACCTTTACCTACAACTGATTCACGTATAAGTTACTTAGGTTAGAGTTTTTGTAAGAGTCAGGATCTCCGATATTGCAACTGGAAAAGGAAAAAAAACATTATGACTGTAGACGTAGTCACGAAGCTTCAGGTAGGTCACCTTGACCTACATTTCGTCCATGAGTGACTTTGGTTTAAGTTTTTGTAAAAGTCCTAATCTGAGTTATTACAACTGTTAGGTAATATTTTTTTGTCTAGAGATACCTCCTGTATAGTCATGAAGCCCCAAATATTACTAGTAGTTTACCTTGACCTACATTTCATGCATGCATGAGTGACTTTGATTAAATTTCTTTTGTAAGAGTCCAGACCTCGGATACCGTAGCTCTTTGAGAAACAGAAATTATCAGTAGATCTTTTTGTATAGTCAGAGACATGCAGATGAAAATTACGTAATCTTGACCTACATTTCACACATGAGCGATTCCAGTTTAAGTTCCAGATCTGTGCGGTATCATTTTTCAGTTTTTACTAAATGGTATAAACCAAGACTTTCATATATGATTCGCCGACTTTGGCGGATGTTACTTAGCTGAATTTGAGTTACTTTTAGACCTTTATTGGTTATTTGCAGTTTTGTGACTTTTACTATTTGGTCTTGGTCTTTTCTTAAGAGACAAAAATTGTCGAAATTGCCTTCTGCAGAATTTAAAGTTAATTAATTTTGGAATTTTTAATATTATTTTTTCCACTTAGTCGATGCCTCTGCTGGTGGATTGTAAGTCCCCGTCTCCGGAGGTTTCACCAGGCCAGTCGCCCAAGTATTTCAGTCTTGTCCAAAACAGGCATTATATAAAAAATATGATAAAACTAATTAGTATATCTAACATGCAAAGCTCTGTTCTCAGCTGTATCTTGTGTTATACTTTTTAGCCCTTTCGGTTTTAAGCTATTCTAGCATTTATACAATTTTTATTTCTTGTCTTAAAAATGTGTGTCCAAAATTCCCATTTGCAGAATAAAGTTAATTGCTAATTTATTATTTCGTTATTTTCGTAATTTTCCGGTGGTTTTGCGCCTGTTTTTGTCTTCCTGTCCTTCTGATTTCGGTTCGTGACTAATTTGTTGGGTGACTTTGTTATAAGCATCATTTCAAATGAATTTTTTTTTATTAAAATTTTTTCATCCTTTCGTGAATTAAGGATAAAAGAATATGGGACATTTTGTTTTTGATACGGAGTAACGTATATAATAGTCCATATATTCAAATAAACAAATTGAAAATTCATCTTCCTGCTTTTCCCGATTGGTGTTGCTGCTTGCACTATTAGGTAGTTCGCAGGAAAACTTGGATTTCACGCATGTTCAAAAATTATTCCTTGTGCGTGAATTATCCCGGTATCACGACGTCATAGAAGAAAACCTGATAGTGCAGTGGTGACACCAGGCGGGAAAAAATATGAAAGGTGCATTATATTGAAAGGAAACTAAAGTTGTCTAGGATCCATATCGCTATGAAGAAGTCAAATACATGCATTCGCTAGAAAAGATTATAGGGCGTTCTGTGTTATTTCATGGAATTTCGAAAGTACTCTTCCGCGAAATGGTTCAAGGTGCCTCTTGAGGAACTTCAGTTTCAAGACTTATGCCACATTCAACTGATTTGTTCTTGTATTTTTGAAATGAGCTTACTTTTAATTTCAATTAACTTAATAAGGAATGTCGCCGTTAAAGTATTTAAAATTTAAACCATGAACTGGTATATCTGTGGCTCGTAAGCATTTTAATCCCCGTCATAATTTTCTCTTTAATTACGTCGAGTGGTGCTTGACATATAATTCGATGGGTTCGGAATCCATTCATGGGTTTGTTTACTAGTTCCGGTCATTGTTATTTGATAACAAATGTCCTTTCACTTTTTTGATTGAGGTGTATATAATCCAGATAAAACGCCTGATATAACACTTAACTTCTCCATTTTTGAGGTGATTACGGATTCCACTTCATTAATAATTGTATCACCTGTCCCCGTAATTCACAACAAGGGGTGTCATAATGCCCGGAGTCAGATCAGGAGTAAACCTGTATTTTAATGACGAATAATAATAAATGACAAAATTTAAATTGTTCAAAAAACAACTAAACATCTTACTAGTTGACATCAAATTGAGATCGGAGAAAATCTTCAAACTGAAAATAAGACGTTCGTTCCCATTTTACGAAAGGATATGGAGTTAATGAATACGAGACCATAACACAAATGTTATTTCCGATAGCAATTAATTTTAAACGCTGCATGACCATTTCAGAAATTAATTCTTCATTTGCAGCACTAGATCCGAAACATAGGAAATCCACAATTTCAAAAAATGTTTAAAATGCATAAAACCAATCGAAATCCGAATAATTAGTAATATCAAATATAGCTTAGGACAAACTACGATAGCGGGAGTTAAATCTTAGGTTTTAGAATTTACATTTATACTTCTAAACAAAGTGTATTGCCACATATATTTTATTACCTTATATAAATGTAAAATGTCTACAGTTACGGAACTCGGACAAAATTATAAGAAGCCTAGTAATCATTCAATAATTTGCTCATAATATCGACGAAGTAAGGATATAGCATGCATAGAAAAAAATCTAGTCTAGACTGTTGTTGCGAGTTGCACGATGTTGTTTACTACATATATCACGTCTCCTGAATTTGTTTTTTTTCTTCACTATATAAGGTCAAGGATGTTGGTGGCATGGCGTAAGATTTCTTCAAAAGTTGTGATCATTTCTTTATAAATCTCTGTCTAAGTTTTATGTGACTAAGTCCACGGTTGTCGTAAGATTTCTTCAGAAGTTGTAACGTTACTTGTAAAAGCATTCTGTATTTTTTTTCTGTCTTGAATAAAAACAATGAAATACAGACTTATAATGTAGAAAAACAAAGATTAAAACCGATTACATTCGGATTACATTCAAAAACATGTAAAACTGTAAATTTAGGACGTTCCGTGCATGTTTAAAGCGGTAATACCTGAATTAGCCTAGATCTCTTTCGCCGTAGCCATGTAAATTAGCAAAAGGGCAGATGTGTCTTCGAAAAAATCTTATTGCGTTGATTATTTTGCTATATTTGGATAAAAAAAAACAGAATTAAGACATTCAACAGATGTTGGTAAAGGTATAGATATAGCTGCTGCCGACTGCACTTTTATTTGATTTGAGTGAACACCATCTAACTCGAGCCGCTTTTTGAGTACTCTGTATTTGTGTTGACGACGCAACTGCAAACTATCATAAAACTAGCATAAAAAAGGTCGCACAACGAAACGTATTATTCCCAATTTGAAATACTTTCAAGGAAAACACAGCTGCAAACACGATACATCACTAAGGTCAGTATAGCCTGCAAACACGAACGGCTGATTGAGTATAGACCCTTTCACGATAACTGCGGTCCTGAATTTTGCACTTGCGCTCATATGCCTTTGAGTGGGTAAAATGCAACGTCATAGTATACGTGACGTCTTGATTAATTGTCCTACGACGTCATTTTTGCGGGAACTGCTTTTATTTTCCACTCAAAATCGCAGGACCGCAGTTATCGTGAAAGGGTCTATTTTATCTATATCGATAACAAGCCTGCATACCTCACCTCTGATCGAGTAATATATGTCGATAACGCAGCTGCTAAACGAATTGTTGTGCTTGCGTCGACAATACTGCTTTAAGCAAAATTCTCTGATCGAGTATTTTAAATTGATAACACAAATTTTAAGGTAGTTCGACACTAATACACGGCGCATTCGATTGGCGCATTTGCGAAACACGAGTCGGATGCGGAATTGACTTGATTTTTCAAACCGGGATATTCCTGTATTGGCCCATTCACTGTGACGTCATAATAGATTGACATACACTTTCCCGTGAATTAGTTCCCTTTTCCCGTNAAGAGAACCTTAGTCCGGTCAGACAAACATGTATAATGGCACGAGTGACAGGTAGAAAAGTTGATAAAATTGCCAGAAATTAACAGGAACTAAGGAAAATCAGTTTTCCTGTTAAAATCAATGTTAACGTGTGTTTAGCTTCCCACGTGGAAGACAGTGAGCTTGAGGATAAAAAAGATCGGCCAATGTCAAAAAACCATAATTATGTAAAAAGTAAAGAAATGTTTATTCAAAATTTTGTAAAAACATATATAGAAAGTTACATATATTACACATATAATTTAAAAAAAAAATAGATTTACAAGCTGTTGGCAATTATTTTGGACTACGCTTACAGTAAAAAGATTTAAAAAAAAATTAAAGGTTATGCAAAGTCAATTATTATATACATGTATTTCCTTGTTTACATACTCTGAAATTGTAGTGGAAAAATATATTTATTGTTAGAAATGAATACAATTAGTAAAAGTATGTCAAGTTTATAACTATTATGATTGGAGGTTTATAAAATACAATGCCAAATACAAATCATCGTTCTTCTAAACTAAATAAGATATTATATGTTATTCGGGAATCTTCACAGGGGATACGGGTTCATATTCCCTGTCTGTGTTTTATATCCCCTGAGCCGCCAGGCGAAGGGGATATAGGGCACAGACAGGGAATATGAACCCGTATCCCCTGTGAAGCCCGAATAACTTTTATATTCAGCTAGAAGTGCTATAATTTTTCTATTAAAAGCGTTTAAAAATTGTGATTTTACTACCACGGGGATACGGTCTCATATCCCCTGTCAAGGTAACCAGGTAACTGAAAAGTATTTTATTATTGGTTCAATTCATAGAAATTAAAACGTTTCTAGCCAGTCAATAGTTCACAGCCAGTCAATAGTTCATCCCAGTCAATAGTTCACAGCCAGTCAATAGTTCGTACCATTCAATAGTTCATACCATTCAATAGTTCATACCATTCAATAGTTCACAGCCAGTCAATAGTTCTTACAATTCAATAGTTCATACCATTCAATAGTTCACAGCCAGTTAATAGTTCATATTGTTATACCTTTAAGAAAATATCCATATATAATACTATTGCAGTTAAATGTAAATATTTTCGCTGTTTTTCAACTATCAATTAAGCCACGCCCCAGCGGGCAACAGTTCGAAGGCTGATGACCGTCAACAGTTTTCGAACTGTTGCCCGCTAGGGCGTGGCTTAATTATGATTGGTTTATCATAGCGCGTGATCACTTGTAATTGACAAAGGTATAACAAAACAGTTATAGACTACAACCCTCAAACCAACCTGTTTCCCTCGGTCTTACGGCCTCGGGAAACATAAAAAAGCTGTTACCCTAGAATGTAGTCAATAACTGTGTACCATTAAATAGTTCATACCATTCAACAGTTCATACTGTTCCATAGTTCACGGCCAGTCAATAGTTCGCAGTCGGTCAAAAGTTGA
>MJUU01002832.1:237977-262998 GCA_002080025.1 Modiolus philippinarum | reverse complement strand
ACATGCAATTTCATTCGCTAAGAAAACGATTCCTTGACTGCTAGCAACTAAAAGCTTTAAAAATATGAAAAATGTTCATTTGATTTATTCTTTAATATATATATATTTTATTAATTCCATAGATTCATTGTCACTTTTAACATTCTCACTTATTTTCAACCGAGTGTTCTGTAAGAAACAAAATTTACTTCCTGGTCTCGCACGTCCTTGAATAATAAATAAATAAATAAATAAGGTTTAATTAAAGTTAGCATGGTTAAACTACAAACTAGAAATAGACAAAAGTTTGAAAGACTTCCATACCCCCCCATTTCAACAGTAAGTAAGTAAGTGGTGTTTTTTAAGTCATAGCTTGTACAAATTAACAAGCAAACATGAGCGCACAAGAGCTCTTAAACATCTGATATTATAAAAATAAATAAAAACGTAATATTGATAAATACACACAAAACGTGCAAACACAAAGACTGCCTCAGATACGCATTCCATACACATGATAAAGATAAAAATAATAAGAATATATACTATATATCTCAAATTTACACTTCAGATTCAATTTGACAATTACTTATTTTTTCATGATTCACTAAAGTAATGTTTTATGCAAACATTAATTAAAACACAATTACATGTATTCAATTCTGCGTGNAGGTCATACTTGCATGTATATTTCGCATGTATATTTCATAGAATATACATTCATGCAACGATCACAGGTAAGTGAATGTCAAAACAGGTAATTTTAACGATGAAATATTGTGATATTGTAATTTCTGATATATATTGACGAGATTTGATTCCCATAAACTAATTTTACAACGACAAAGAGAAAATACAGAATAATATATACACGCGATATTAAAAAATTCGTTATAAATGGCAAATGGATAAGAAAAAGAAAAGAAAGTATGTTACAATTCTAAAATTATCTAAGATCATTATAACATAGTTTTTCAGAAAAGATAATTTGATCTAAAAGCATTGAATTTAATAAGTTATTGAAATATATCTATCTACATCTGATTGGTTTCAACAAAAATCCCCGCATAAATCAGATAATACAGTTACATAAATCAGATAATACAGTTTCCCACAGATATTACGTCTGATTGGTTGATATTAGAAAACAGATAATACATTTACTAGCACGCCAAAACCACAAAAATGCAGAAAAAACTGTATGAACAGATAATGCTATGTTATCTTGAGATAAAACATCATTACCACATAGATTTTATAGAGACCTATGTATAAAATATTTGAAAGTACTTATCAGGGGGTAATGAGGAAACCTGATAATACATGTCTGATAATGTGCGCCAAAACCACAAAAATTTAGACAAGATAACATTTCCTGAGATAATGCTATTTTATCTCATTTTTGTGGCTTTGGCGTGCCATGCATATCCCTTTGCAGATTATAAACACTCCGTCAGATCTGTGTGCATGAACGATTTTGAATGGAGATAATTATTTCCTTTTAGATAATAATTTTTAATACAGTAAAACACTTTTATAAGTCGGTTTTCGAGCTTACTTAACTATGCTTTGGGAAAATGACAGTGAAGTTTTTGACCTGTAATCAGCAAAATTAAGAAGGGGGAGGGGGGACTTTGTAAATGAATAATTCAATCTTGGTATCAATTATAATAGATATTTAATTTTAATTTTAAGAACTAAAGAATAATTTTTTTATGCAAATGCAAATAAATTATTTTGATGTGACATTTGATGTGAATAAATAATTTTTGAAATTCTCATGAAGACGAATATATTTTGTAGGCGAAATCGCCAAAACTACACACCCTAAAATTCAAATGGTCGTCCCCTAAAAGCAATTAGATATCGGATATACATATATTGATGGTGCTGACAAGATTAATGAAATAAACGCGAAACTTTCCTTTTGAATGATTAAATAACGTTGAATGCA
Organism: Modiolus philippinarum; assembly: GCA_002080025.1. NCBI lineage: Eukaryota > Metazoa > Mollusca > Bivalvia > Mytilida > Modiolidae > Modiolus > Modiolus philippinarum. Next base: position 261,065 of record MJUU01002832.1, on the reverse strand, counting down.
GATATTTCTGAAACCATCACTGGAATTTTTAAATGTCATGCAGTTTCGTATGTAATAGCTTTGTTACCGTTCTATCTATCTGCAATTTGCGGCTGGAAATTAAAAAACAAACAAACAAACAAACATTTTGCAAAATAAATGTTGGAAACTGAGTTAATCTAAAGATAAAAATAGTTTATTTTTTTAAATACATTAAAAAAAAATTAAATAAATCAATATCCATGAACACTATTACAATTTATCTATAAAAATAGATTGAATTTGAAAATTTTAGATCATTATAGATAAAAGGAATTAACTTGTACAAATACGGTAAAAATCACTGTTATTAACTGAGTTGCACTGTCACAAACCGCCACAGTGCAACACAGTTATTTCAAATACTGTGCCTAACTGTCATGCACTGTAACAATCAAGGACAGTGCATGAGAGTAACACCAAATACTGTCAATAACTGACATGAACTGTAACAATCCAGGACAGTGCATGACAGTAGTCGTAAAGACTGTCATTTACTGTGTGTTACTGTAACAGTACTGGACAGTTAATCACAGTACGTGGGTATTACTGTTTATGACTGTCCCCGATTGGCACAGTTCTTGACAGTACTTAATAGATATTTCACAGTACTACCACAGCAGAGAACAGTGAATGACAGTGAAAAAATCACTGTTCCTGGTATGGACAGTACTTTTTTCTGTTGATAGTGTTGGTATTATCAAGTCATTTTCTCGTACACCTTTGAATAATCGAACAATATTGCGCACTTCTACCTGCGGCACATCAGCAGTAATTTCATTGATACCATAGACTTTAATCTGCCACACTTGTCCTTTCATATCTGTCAAGGGAAGTATATATTCCTTGCTTCGTACACTGTCAGTGTTATTCCCAACTTTCGTAATTGAAAGATTGACGTCCCTACCAGTAAGATCTAGCTCCTTTGCCATTCTGTGCGTGGTAAGAGATATATTGGATGCAAGGTCCCACAATGTTGCAACTGACTGAGACTTGCATTTCACATTACTGACCATTAGGATTACTTCCTCTCTTCCTCGTTCTCCATTTACTACGCTGACTGAGTTGTGAAACGTTATTCCGGCTATGCTGACGTCATGAATGATCGGGTGGTGATATTTATTTATCCACAGATTATGTTCTCGTGTGTCATTAATTCGCATTGGACCTTATTGGTGAAATCTCGGGAAAGATGTCCAGGCTTCAAACAACTATAACAACATCCATTCTTTCTGATCAATTGAAGCTTGGTTGGAGCGTCAAGGTTTGTAAACGCAGAGCAATTAACTATTTCATGTCTGTCACTTTCATAATACCAACATCTCTTTGGTGCATATACTCGATTTGGTCTTCCCGTAAATGATACTCCATCTAATTCCACTTTACTACTTTTGTTATTTTGAACTGCTTCAGTAACCTGAACAAGTCCTTCTACTACGCGCTGCATCATAACTTTATTTTGACGTAGCATACCTTGAATTGAACTTTCTTCTTCCACATCCATAGCATGTACACCACTTCTAATTTTCACGTTACCATCTCTTATGTCACTCTCTATGTATTCCATTGCAGACTTTCCTCGAAGCAAAAACTGCATAAAATGTTCAAACTCAATAGACCCACTCTTCTGTTTCAACAAAGCCCATTTACGTTTCTGAATCGAAGGTAGTAGTATTTCAATCTGGCTCGTCATTGTAGCAGTATTCATTTCTCGGTGCATGTTCATACGTTTAAGATCTAACCAGCAATTTTCTATAATGTCAACTACTTCGATGAAGTTTTTATTATCTCCGTCAGCCACTCGCTTTAATGTTTTTAACTCACACAGTACAGCCTCGGCTATCCGTTCCTCCCTTCCATATTTTAGATCCAGCCTTTTGAACATTTCCTCAAAGTCATTGTCTACACCCTGAACTGTTTCCAATGCTTCACCAGTCAAACATTGTTTCAATGCGTAAGGGTCGGTGGACATCAGTTTTTATAATCATTTCCAAAAACTCGGATACTCCCTAATTTTACCACTGAAAGTTGGAGCCTCAAGCTTTTTAAACCGAACACAGTCATGAGATTCCTCTTTAAGTTTAGCTGGTTCCACTTTACTGGTAATTTTCTTTTTCAATAGTATAATAAATAATCTTGTCAGTGTCATTATTTGCATTTTCTATTGCTTGTCCTTCAGTTTCATCATCGGAGTCCAGAAATTCTATGTAGGATGAGGGTTCATTTTCTAGAATCTTATATGCTTCCTCAATGTCGTTCGCAATACTTTCTAAAAGCTGAACTTTGCTCTTTGAATCGATTGTATATTCTGTGGAAACGTGCCTTGGCTACGCTTCTCTTCTTTTCCATAGACTTTACCTCAGCTTTCCGGTCTTCTGCCATCGTTGTGTGTTTAAATGTAGTGGTAATAACTGAACGATCAATTGTGTTGTCAAACTTTTAATGTTTCAACCTGAAAATGATGTAAAACAGATTACAAAACTTGCTTAAGAATAACTGACAATTACGATTAATTTGCCACGCTAAAAATTGCAGATAATGTTTATATTTCATTAAACTTACACATTAACGTCACGTAATAGTTCAGTATTGTCACTATTTTTGTTTTCATTCGAGAGTAATATAAATCAGGGAAACGAAACAGACTAAAATTGTCATTTAGTAAGCAAAGAGTAATTCGCCCCAAGATATCATGTCCGCAAAAAATCGCCCCAATCGTTATCTGAACGTTACAAACAGTATAAGGCGAGATCACTCCCTCCGCAAAAAGTTTTTTTTGTGTTAAATACAGGGTTAGTTTTAAAGGCAGAATCACTTTTGAATATCATATACCAAAAATCCTTTTGACATCTCGCGAAATGTTTTTGAACGAAAGCATTTAAAAACGACGGAAAACAATTTATACCAGAACACTAATGACTGTAATATACCAAGACATGATTAATGTTCAATATAAGACAGGAAAACAATTCATACCAGGACAATAATGATAGTCATATACCAAGACATGATTTTCGTTCAATATATTACAGGGAAATAATTCATAAGAGTACACTAATGACTGTAATATACCAAGACGTGATTGTTGTTCAATGTAACAGAGGAAAACAATTTATACCAGTACACGAATGACAGTTTATCTCATGGCTATAATATAAAAAGACATAATTGTTGTTCAATATAACACAGGAAAATAATTTATACCAGTACACTAATGACCGTAGTATACCATACATGATTGCTGTTCAATATACAAGGACACGAATGATTGTCATATACCAAGACATGGTTGTTGTTCAATATAACTCAAGGAAGAAAATTTATACCAGGACAATTATGACTGTTATATATCTAGATATGATTGTAATTCAATATAACACAAGAAAATAATTTATACCAGTACACTAGTAACTGTAATACACCAAACATGATTGCTGTTCAGAATGAGACAGGAAATTATTTTTTACCAGGACACTAATGACTGTAATATATCAAGACATGATTGTTGTTCAATATAACTCAAGGAAAACAATTTTTACCAGGACACGAATGACTGTCATATACCAAGACATGATTTTTGTTCAATATATCACAGAAAAATAATTCATAAGAGTACACTAATGACAATAATGTACGAAGACGTGATTGTTGTTTAAAATAACACAGGAAAACAATTTAAACCAGTACTCTAATGATAGGAATATACGAAGACGTGATTGTTTTTCAATATAAAACAGGAAAACAATGTTAACCAGTACTCGAATGACTGTAATATGCCAGACATGATTGTTGTTCAATAAAAACCAAGGAAAACATTATCCCAGGACATAATTGACTGAAATATACCAATACAGAATTGTTGTTCAATATATCTCAAGGAAAACAATTTAATCCAGGAAACCCATGACTGTAATACATAAAAATATGGTTGTTGTTCAATATAACACAGGAAAACAAATTTGTACCAGCACATGGATGACTGTAATATACTTAGACATGATCGTTGTTCAATATAAAACAGAAAAACAATTTATACCAGTACATGAATGACTGTTATGTACCAAAACATGATTGTTGTTCAATATGACACAAGAAAACAATGTACACCAGGACAATAATAACTGCAAAATACCAAGACATTTTTGTTGTTCAATATAACTCAAGCAAAACAATTTATACAAGGGCACTAATCACTGTAATATAACAAAACATGATTGTTGTTCAATATAACACAGGGAAACAATTATACCAGGGTATTAATGACTGTAATATACCAAGACATGATTGTTGTTCAATAAAAATCAAGGAAAACATTTTATACAAGGACACTTATTACTGTAATATATCAACAAATGAAGTGATATTGTTTATATGTACATGGGACAAAATCACTATAAATACGTGGTAAGATTAAGCAAATGGAACAACTCTATGATTGTTGTTCTTCATCTTGAAGTCACTATGAGGATTTCAGCAAAGAGCAAACGCTATTACCTCACAGTAAGTTCAAGACGGCCCCTTGCACAGGTTTAAGCGGAATTCTCTTTATTTTATTATTTTTGATGGATGCGGGCTTGCGAACAAGCATAACATAGCGGGCGATGTATTCTTAAAAACACTCTCACCCATTGCCCGACAAAAGGGACCAATGGACAGACAATACAACATATAAACGATCACAGGGCACTCATCGAGTTGTTTGTTTGAAAACTTAGAATCAAAATCGGGACATGTTTGTTGTTTAATATAACACAGGAAAATAATTTATACCAGGACAGGAATGACTGTAACATACAAAGACATGTTTGCTGTTCAATATAACTCAAGGAAAACAATTTATACCAGGACACGAATGATTGTAATATACCAAAACATGATTGTTGTTCAATATAACTTATGGAAAACAATTTATACCAGGACACTTATGACTGTAATATATAAAGACATAATGGTTGTTCAATATAACACTGGAAACTAATTTATACCAGTACACGAATGACTGTAATATACCAATACAGAATTGTTGTTCAATATAAAACAAGAAAACAATTTATACCAGGATATTAATGACTGTAATATACCAACGCATGATTGTTGTTCAATAAAATACAAAATAACATTTTATACAAGTACACTAATGATAGTAATATACAAAGACATGATTGTTGCTCAATATAACATATTAAAATAATTGATAAGAGTACACTTATGACTATGATATACCAAGACGTGATTGTTGTTTAATATAACAGGGAAAACAATTTATACCAGTACATGAATGACTTTTATATACCAAACATAGTTGTTGTCGAATATTAATTAAGGAAAACAATTTATACCAGGGCACTTATGCCTGTAATATACCAGACATAATTGTTGTTCAAAATGAGACAGGAAAAACAATTTTTACCAGGACACTATTGATACCAATACATGATTGCTGTTCTATAAATTCCAAAGAAAACATTTTATACCAATACACTTATAAGTGTAATATACCGTAGATCTGATTGTAGGTCAATATAACACAGGAAAATAATTTATACCAGTACACGAATGACTGTAATATACCAATTTATTCCAGGAAACTAATGACTGTAATATGTAAAAACATGGTTGTTGCTCAATATAACAGATGAAAACAATTTATGCCAGTACATGGATGACTGCAATATACTAAAACATTTTTGTTGTTCAACAAAAATCAGGAAAAAAAAATTATACCAGTACAAGAATGACTGTTATATACCAAAACATGATTGCTGTTCAATATGACACGGGAAAACAATTTATACAGGATACTAATGACTGTAATATAGCAATATACTATTGTTGTTCTATATAACCCAAGAAAAACAATTTATACCAGGAAAGTAATGACTGTTATATAACAAGACATGATTGTTCTTCAGTATAACTCATCGAAACAATTTATACGAGGACATTAATGACTGTAACATACCATGACATGATTGTTGTTCAAAATAACTCAAGAAAATAATTTATACAAGTAAATGATTGACTGTAATACATCAAGACATGATTTTTGTTCAATATAACTCAAGTAAAACAATTTATACCAGGACACTTATCACTGTTATATACCAAGATTTTGTTCAATATAACTCAAGTAAAACAATTTATACCAGGACACTTATGACTGTTATATACCAAGATATGATTGTAATTCAATATAACACAAGAGAATAATTTATACCAGTACACTAATGACTGTAATATACAGGAGATGATTGCTGTTCAGTATGAGACAGGAAAACAATTTATTCCAGGACACTAATGGCTGTTTTATATCAAGACATGATTGTTGTTCAATATAAATCAAGGAAAACAATTTAAAACAGGACACTACTGACTCTAATATAACAAAAAATGATTGTTGCTCAATATAACACAAGGAAACAATTGATACCAGTACACGAATGACTGTAATATACCAAGACATGATTTTTGTTCAATATAACTCAAGGAAAACAATTGATACCAGGACAGGACACGAATGACTGTCATATACAAAGACATGATTGTTTTTCAATATAACACAGAAAATAATTTATACCAGTACACTAATGACTGTTATATACCAGACATCATTGTTGTTCAAAATTAGACAGGAAAGCAATTTATACCAGGACACTAATGACTATTACATACCAAGACATCATTGTTGTTTAATATAACACAGGAAAACAGTTTACACCTGAAGAGGAATGACCGTTATATACCAAAAAACATGTTTGTTGTTCAAAATAACAAAGAGAAAACAATTTATACCAGGACACTAATGACTGTTAGAAAAGAAGACATGATTGTTCTTCAATATAACTTAAGGAAAACAATTAATACCAGAAATCTGATATCTGTCTTATACCAAGACTTGAATGTTGTTTAAAATAACACAGGGTAACAATTTATACCAGGAGATCAATGACTGTTACATACCAAGACATGATTTTTGTTCAATAAAAATCAAGGAAAATATTTCATACAAGGACACTCATGACTGTTATATACCAAGACATGATTGTTTTGCAATATAACTCAAGGAAAACAATTTATACCAAGATACTTATGAATGTAATATACCAATACAGAATTGATGTTCAATATAGAACAGGAAAACAATTTATACTAGTACACGAATGGCTGTTATAGGGTCTGTAAATCTCGTTGAATTTTGAAACTTCCAGGTACAATTTTTGTACCCGGAAGTTGTATTTTGCATGATCATATATGACGTTAGAAACAAAAAATTAAACGTCATAATCCTAAAACGACATAATTTGGCGGGAGACGGTTTAAAATTTCACTTTTATCGTGAATTCATGGTGTCACATGACGAGACTTACAGACCCTACCAAAACATGATTGTTCAAATTGACAGGAAAACAATTTATACAACAATATTAATATCTGTAATATACCAAAACATGATTGTTGTTCAATATTACAGAGGAAAAATAATTTATAAGAGTACATCTATGACTGTAATATACCAGACATGATTGTTTTTGAATATGAGACAATTCTTGGTGTCACATGACAAGACTTACAGACCCTATCAACACACGATTGTTCAATATGACACAGAAAAACAATTTATACAACGATATTAATCTCTGTAATATACCAATACATGATTGTTGTTCAATATTACAGAGGAAAAACAATTTATACCAGGGCACATATGACTGTAATATTTCAAGACAAGATTGTTCTTCAATATAACTCAAGGAAATCAATTTATACCAGTACACGAATGGCTATAATACACCAAAACATAATTGTTGTTCAATATAACTGAAGGAACAATTTATACTTTGTTAATTTCGTCCCTCAAGAAATTCTATGGCCGTCACCATAGCATCATTGAAAGATATGAAGTGTCAGTTTCCCAAATGAAAGTGGATATTTTCAGCTAGATTCACGTCTTCCCGGGTTTGACTGCCGGCTTTGACATTTTCCCGGATTGAATCACTCACAGTGTGACGGGTGCTGTTAACAGAGCAGGACATGCTTACCCCTCCGGAGCACCTGGTGTCACTCTCAGTTTCACTTGAGTTCACACTGTGAGTGCCTTTGTTCTGAATGTTGTGGTTTCTGGTTCTGTTCTTTTTGTCTGTCTGGCGTCATTGTTTTTGTGTCTAACGTCATTGTTTTCTGTGTTCTCGTTTTTGCCCTGTCTTTGGACTTCGATTTTTGTGAATTTCACCCCTTTGTTCCTTCGGTATTCTACTGCCGTTGTTTTATACCAGGACACTAATGACTGTTATATACCAAGATATGGTTGTTGTTCAATATAACACAAGGAAAACAATTTATACCAGGACACCAATGACTGTAACACAACAAGACGTGATTGTTGTTCAATAAAACACAAGAAAACAATTTATATTGGTATACGAATGACTGCAATATACCAAGACATGATTTTTGTTCATTATTACTCAGGGAAAAAAAATTATACCAGGACACGAATGACTGTTATATACCAAAACATGATTGTTGTTTGATATAACTCAAGGAAAACAATTCATTCCAGGACATTAATAATTGTCTTATACCAAGACATGATTGCTGTTCAATACAACACAGGGAAACAATTTATACGGGGATAATAATGACTGTAATATACCAATACAGAATTGCTGTTCAATATAAAACAGGAAAACAATTTATACAAGTACACGAATAGCTGGTATAAACCAAAACATGATTTTTCAGTATGACACAGGAAAACAATTTATACCAGGATATTAATGACTCTAATATACCAAAACACGATTGTTGAATATGACACAGAAAAACAATTTATACCAGGACACTTAAGACTGCAATATACAAGACTTGATTGTTGTTCAATATAACTCAAGGAAAACAATTTATACCAGTACACGAAAGAATATAATATACCAAGAGATAATTGTTGTTCAATATAGCTCAAGGAAAACAATTTATACCAAGACACTAATGACTGTAATTTACAACAACATGGTTGTTGTTCAATATAACACAGAACAACAATTTCTACCAGTACACGAATGAATTTAATATAGCAAGACATAATTATTGTTCAATATGACTCAAGGAAACAGTTGATACAAGGACACTAATGACTGTAATATACCAAGATATGATTGTTGAATATGACACAGGAAAACATTTCATACCAGGACACTAATGACTGTAATATTCCAAGACTTGATTGTTCTTCAATATAACTCAAGGAAACAATTTATACCAGGACACTTAATGACTGCTATATAATAAGACATGATTGTTGTTGAATATAACACAAGAAAAGAGTTTACACCCTTACACGAATGACTGTAATATACCAAAACATGATTGTTGTTCGATATAACTCAAGGATAACGTTTCATTTCATGTCACTAATAAATGTCTTATACCAAGACATGATTGCTGTTCAATACAACACAGGGAATAATTTATACAAGGATATTAATGACTGTAATATACCAAAATATAATTGTTGTTCAATAACAATCAAGGAAAATAGTTTATACCACCACACTAATAACTGTAATATACCAATACACAATTGTTGTTCATTATAAAACAGGAAAGCAATTTATACAAGTACACGAATGGCTGTTAAATACCAAAAGAAATGTGTTCAATATGACACGGGAAAACAAATTTTACCAGGATATTTATGACTCTAAAATACCAAAACATGATTGTTCAATATGCACAGGGAACCAATTTATACCAGGATACTAATGACTGTAATATACCAAGACTTGATTGTTGTTCAATATAACTCAAGGAAAACAATTAATATTCCGGTATAACAATTTATACCAGGATCCTACTGACTGTAATATACCAATACATGAATGATTGGTCAAAATAACTCAGGAACATAATTTATTCCAGTACATGAATGACTGCAATATTCCAAGACATGATTGTTGTTCAATATAACTCAAGAAAAACAATTTATATCAGGACACTAATGACTGTATTATAACAAGACATGGTTGTTGTTCAATATAACAAAGGAAAACAGTCCATACCAGTACACGAATGACTGTATTATACCACGACATGATTGTTCTTCAATATAGCACAGTAAAATAATTTATACCAGGACACTAATGACTGTAATATAATGAAACATAATTGTTGTTCAATATAACAAAAAAGCAATTGATACCAGTACACTAATGACTGTAATATACCACGACATGATTGTTGTTCAATATAACACAGGAAAATAATTGATAAAAGTACACAAATGACTGTAATATACCAAGACATGATTGTTGTTCAATATAGCTCAGGAAAATAATTTATACCAGTACCAACATCAATGTTATATACCAAGACATGATTGTTGTTCAATACAATTTATACCACTACAATAATAACTGTAATATACCAATACAGAATTATTGTTCAACATAAAACAGGAAAACAATTTATACAAGTACACGAATGGCTGTTATATACTAAAATAGGATTGCTGAATATGACACAGGAAAACAATTTATACCAGGATATTACTGACTCTAATATACCAAAACATGATTGTTCAATATGACACATTAAAACAATTTCTACCAGGACACTTATGACTGTAATATACCAAGAATTGATTGTTGTTCAATATAACTCAAGGAAAAAAATATACCAGTACACAAATGACCATTTGTTCAATATAACTCAAGGAAAACGATTAATATCCTGGTATAATAATTTATACCAGGACCCTAATCACTGTAATATACCAAGACATGATTGTTGTTCAATATAACTCAAGGAAAACGATTTATACTAGGACACGTTTTACTGTAATAGACCAAGACATGATTGTTGTTCAATATAACTCAAGAAAAACAATTCATATCAAGACACTAATGACTGAAATATAACAAGACCTGATTGTTGTTCAATATAACAAAAAAGCAATTGATACCAGTACACAAATGACTGATATATACCGCGACATGAATGTTTCTCAATATAATTCAAGGAAAAACAATTCATAACAGGACCAGAATGACTGACATATACCAAGACATGATTCAATATAACACAGGAAAATAATTCATATGAGTACACTACAGACTGTAAAATACCAAGACGTGGTTGTTGTTCAATACAACAAAGGAAAACAATGTACACCAGTACACAAATGAATTTAATATACCGAGACGTAATTGCTGTTCAATATAACTCAAGGAAAATAATTTATACCAGAACACTCATGTTTTTTATATACCAAAACACGGTTGTTGTTCAAAAAAACACCGGAAAAAAATTATACCAGTACATGAATGACTGTAATATGCCAAGATATGATTGTTGTTCAATATAACTCAAGGAAAACAATCTATACCAGGACACTTGTGACGGTAATATACCAAAACATGATTGTTGGGCAATATAACACAGGAATATAATTTATACCAGTACACGAATGACTGTAATATAACAATACAGAATTGTTGTTTAATATATCTCAAGGAAAACAATTTATTACAGTACAAGGATGGTTGTAATATACTAAGATGAGATTGTTGTCCAATATAAAACAGGAAAACAAAAAAGATACCAGAACACGAATGACTGTTATATTCCAAAACATAATTGCTGTTCAATATGACACAGGAAAATATTTATATCAGGACAATAATGACTGTCATATACCAAGACATTATTGTTGTTCAATATAATTCAAGGAAAACAATTAATACCGGGACAGTAATGACTATAATATAACAAGATATGATTCTTCTGCAATATAACCCAGGGAAACAATTTATACCAGGACATGACTGTAATATATCAATACATAATTGTTGTTCAACATAAAACAGGAAAATAATTGAAACCAGGACGCGAATCATTGAAATAAATCAAGACATGATTGTTGTTCAATATAACTCAAGGAAAACAATTTATTACTGGAATCTAATGACTGTAAAATATCAAGACCGTGTTGATATTCAATATAACAGAGGAAACAATTTACACCTGTACAAGAATGACCCTTATATACCAAAAAAACATGATTGTTGTTCAAAATAACACAAGGGAAACAACTTATACCTGTACACGAAATATACCAGGGTATACTTGTTGTTCAATATTACTCAAGGAAAACAATTTATAAAAAAAAACACTAATGACTGTTATATTACATGATATAATTGTTGTTCAATGTAACACAAGAATACAATTTATACCAGTACACGAATGACTGTAATATACCAAGACATGATTGCTGTTCAATAGGACTAAAGGAAAACAATTTATACCAAGACACTAATGACTGCAATATATCAATACAGATTTGATGTTCAATATAAAACAGGAAATCAATTTATATAGTACACGAATGGCTGTTATATAGCAAAATATGATTGTTCAGTATGACACTGGAGAACAATTTATATCAGTACATGAAAGACTTAATATAACACGACATGATTGTTGTTCAATATAACACAGGAAAATAAATTATAATAGTACACCTATGACTGTAATATATCAGATATGATTATTTTTCAATATGAGACAGGAAAACAATTTATACCATGACATTAATGACTGTAACATACCAAGACGTGATTGTTGTTCAATATAACTCAAGGGGAAAAAAATATACCAGTACACGAATGACTATAAAATACCAAGACAAAATTGTTGTTTAATATAACTCAAGGAAACAATTTACATCAGGACACCTATGACTGTAATATACAAAGACATGGTTGTTGTTCAAAATAACACAGGAAAACAATTTATACCAGTACTCGAATGACTTTAACATGCCAAGGCATAATTGTTGTTCAATATGACTCAAAGAAAACAGTTTATACAAGTACACTACTGAATATAATAAACTAAGACATGATTGTTGTTCAATATAACTCAAGGAAAATATCTATACAAGTACACAAATGACTATAATAAACCAAGACATGACTCTTGTTCCATATACCTCAAGGGAAACAATTTATACCAGGACACTAGTGACTGTAATATACCAAGACATGATTGTTGTTCAAAATAACTCAGGAAATAATTTATACTAGTACTTGAATGCCTGTAATGTACCAAGCCATATTGTTTTTCAGTATAACTCCATGAAAACAATCTCTACCAGGACACTTGTGACAATAATATATTAAGACATGGTTGTTGTTCAAAATAACAAGGAAAACAATTTATACCAGGACACTTCGTTCCATCTAAATGAGCTGCACTAGTTATATCGGGGAATATAGCATTAGCTTCACAGATCTCTGATAGCCTAGTGTGTATGTATATGTGGAACAATAGTCCATAGCCTTGATATTGGAGCCTTTTAGTATTCAACGTATGACAGCAGACTGTAATTTCGTCACGGTATGACTTTAAAGTATTCAGCGTATGACAGCACACTGTAAATTCGTAACGGTCTATGACTTTCAGTATTCAGCGTATGACAGCGCACTGTAATTTCGTCACGGTATGACTTTCAGCATTCAGCGTATGACAGCACACTGCAAATTCGTAACGGTCTATGAATTTTAGTATTCAGCGTATGATAGCGCACTGTAATTTCGTCACGGTATGACTTAAAGTATTTAGCGTATGATAGCACACTGCAAATTCGTAACGGTGTATGACTATCAATATTCAGCGTATGACAGGCTCGATCGGGGGTCACTCCATATGTTTTTTTGGTAGGGGTGAGCCAATGGCACACCAGGAAGCCCACCCTTATTGTATATTAAGAATCTAATACATGTATATACACACATGATGTAGACAAGTATACCTGTTCATATATTGGGATAAAGACAGTAAATTCTTTATTTCTAATCAAAAAGTAGTGAATTAAACGTTGTTCGATGCCTTGTCAATGTAGTTATGTCAAATTCATATTGGTTTCTGATTTCGATTCAACATGTTGACCTTATCAGAAAATCTCATCCGACATTTCCCATCCTTATCACATATTTTCATCGCAATTTATTACCCTTATCATATAAGATGAAAGAAGAAGAATGTACCTCTTCCAGCGGATCATCCCTATGTTATTTTATATTGGAAGTGACCCCCTCCCCCGAGATGACAAGTCATGGTATGAATTTAAGTGTTCAGCGTATAATAGCACACTGTAAATTCGTCACAGAAGAATTGGTTGAACGCTCAATATTACAACATGAACAGAATGTACAAGCGAGTGGAGCGATCGAAAGACGGAATGAATTACACATTTCAAACGACTCGTTGCATTTATACACGTTTCAAATAACTAAATACCGAAGTTTCTGTGAATTTATTTTCTGCATATGCGCATTTCGACAACTTATGTCTCTTCAGTGCAGATAAAATCTAAACGTTTGGAAAACCATAATTACAAAGATGTTAAAAAACTGAGAGAACAAATAACCAATATGATCTAAATGTAAAGCCAAAATAAGCTAAGGATAGAGCTTTGCATGAGGGAGATACTCATTAGTTTTCAACAAAAATTTACAAAAATTTAGATATTGCAAGGTTCCAAATAGTATCGGCGTTCGGGTCAGCACCGAAGTACTGACTACTTCAAATGATTCATTACATTCAAACACGCTATACATGGAATAACTGAAATTACGATAAATGACCGAATCGAGCCGTTTCAACAATGTACTTCATTCATATCGTGTGTACACGGGAGGAGTGAAATGCACGTAAAAATTTTGATTTTATTGGTGTGAGAATTTATCCATAAGTGTTTATGATTTTCAACGATTTCAGCTTGATCTTCATTAAACATGATATTAAGGTCAGGTACTTGGGTATAAGAAATGACCAAAGCTTTGGTTTTGTTTGGATTAAAATCTACCGATCAGGTTTTAGCTCATTGGATAAGTAAACTCAGATGACTATTAATTTTTGTTTCCATGATATTAAAATTCTGGCCCGAATAAGAAAGAGAAGTGTCATCTGCAAATAAGCATGTTACCTATCAGATATATTATTAATATATAGGTTCCAATACTGATCCCTTGGGAACTTCTGCTCTTACCTTATCTGGGGTGATGGTACGTTGTTTGATACAACAAACTGATTTCTATCAGTTCAGTAATCGTTAATCCAATCTATCAATGTTCCTGATACTCAGTATGACTCTAATTTTTTTTATCAAATCTTTATGCCAAACTGTATCAAAAGCTTTAGAAATATCGCACAATATCAAGATAGTAGACTGTTTAATATCCAAATTTTGGCAAACATTGTGATAAATTTCTAGTAATTGATATACAGTTGAGTGACCTGAGAGAAAAACTGACTGATATTCATGCAGTAAGGAATTTTCTATTAAGTAATTATAAATGTATTTGTAGACGACACGTTCCAATTGTCTTGCCGACACAACTTAACAATGCAATTGGTCTATAATTTGAACATAAAGTTTTATTGTCTTTTTTAAAGATAGGTACAACTCTAGCAAGTTTCCAAATCTTTGGAAACTGTCTTTGTTGGATAGAAGCATCAAATGAAAGTGTATGCTCTTTATATATTACAGGTGTGGTGTAGTTCTTGAGAGCATTTTTCGTAAGGATATACATTTCAAATTTTTAAAGTTTGGCATTTATTTTTTGTAATTTGTAATTTCCATGTTATTCCGTTGACCAGTCTATGGTGCCCACATCACACTATTTTATAATGCCAAAATTTCTTACAATCGACTTGATGAGTACCCTGTGTTTGTCTATATGTTGTAATCGTCCACTAGCTTAAGACAGTAGTGCTTTTGTCGGGAAAAGGATGAAAGTGATTGTAAGAGAACTTTGCCAGTTTAGTTAATGTTTGTTGATAATCCCGCATCCATGATCAGAAAAGACAAAGATGAAGTATTGATCGACATTTAGCAAAGAATTCCGCTCAAACCGGTGCTAGGGGCCGTCTTGAACTTACTATGAGGTATGAGCAAAGGTCATTGTTGAAGGCCTCGTGGCGACTTGAAGAACAACAATAAAAGCGTTGTTCCTTAGCTTGGTTCTACCGTGTAGAGACTTTGTCTGATGAACATTTACTCCTTCTATTGTTTATTACAAACAGTATCCGCAGTAGCTTTTATCATTTAGTCACTGACAAAATCTTCGCCAAAAGCTTTTCCTATCACTAAAATTTTAAATATATCATTAACACCTTTTTCTTGGAAAATAGTATTGGACAAAGCAGTATCGGTTTTCTTAGGTATATCAGGCTGAGAGTGGTCATCATCATTTACAAATGAAATTTAGCAGAGATACTTGTTTAACATCTCGTCCTTTATTTTATCGTCATAAATTAAATTGAAAATTTGTTTGGTAAAAATGAAGTAAGTACCTGTACCTTTCATTAGTTTCCTTAATACGATTTCGAAACCGTTTTGGAAAAAGAGAATCAATTTTCTCATTTGCGTTAAAAAAGAATTGCTCATGTGCAAATTTTATCATGTTGTTCACCTTATTTCTCTGCGATCTATATTTTAGTAAAATGGATGCGGATGGATGTGTTTTGGATAATCGGCTGTTTTTTTTTAAACCAGGAAGACAGACGGACATAAGCTGACAAGTAGTGATAAGTGCCTTCCTAAACAGTGAAGTCTGAATCTAGTTGAAAATCATGCAAAACTTTCTTCCTATGGATGGTAGTTACATATGCTAAATACAAAGTTCGGAAATGCATTTGAATTGCATAATAAACTGTTTGGCGCAAAGCCCAGCATGGTATCACCGCAGCATATTGAGAAGGGCCCAGAACAACATTAATCACGTTGAAATAGTGTAGATGTTACCTGAAACCTGTTACTAAACTCAAGTAACACATTATCTAAAATTTGAACAAAAGTGCATTAAATTCAAAGAAAAAGATGAAAGTTATTTTTTAACCCTTCTGGTTAATTTTTCGAAATGGACTTTAATTTTCTGCTTACGCTTTGTGC
This sequence comes from Modiolus philippinarum, assembly GCA_002080025.1. Classification (NCBI taxonomy): domain Eukaryota; kingdom Metazoa; phylum Mollusca; class Bivalvia; order Mytilida; family Modiolidae; genus Modiolus; species Modiolus philippinarum. The sequence goes on along the minus strand of MJUU01002832.1, from coordinate 244,090 downwards.
CTACAAACATCATACTAAAATTTGATAATGATCCGACCACTAGAACCAAAGTTATGCTATCCACAGACGCTGGCGCCGACTGCACCTTTCCATAACATGGCCCCAAAAATGTTGCGGTCTTAAAAAAATTGCATATTGAAATTGGATCTATCGAATAACCTGTTCGTATAATGTAATGCCTTAGCAAAATGGTATTCCTTCGTAAAATGAGGATATATGACTCTTGCATCAAGCAAGATGAACGCTGCCTTTGTGGTTATTGATATTATTTACATAAAACATGCCATATGGTGACGAGCAGATATTTCTTACTCAGTTTGACCTCAAAGTTAGTTTTTTCTAACGTCTGAAACTTTCCCAAAGGGAACAACTTGAAATCGGTAAAGTGTCCTGTATTGCGAAACTATTGTATGATCAAATAACAATTTCAGACACAAAAGCCACATATCAGGCAATTAGAGAACTTTTCACAGAAGAAAAGTGTTTTATGTTCAAAGGGTTTGGTATGATTTGAATGGTATGCATTATGTTTTCAAAAAACGATCCCTTAGCTGTACAATTAGTTTTAAAATACTTGAAAATAGTGCAAATTTAGTTTTACAGCAATGTCTGGAGCTAAGTCCCTATGGGCATTTTTGAAACCACAGTTTCAATTTATTCGAAAGATACATATGTCCCCAGACATCCCTAGAATCTCCAGTCCTACAATGTATCAAATAGTATTCCGGATGCCACCTCTCTGTTGCGCAGTATTCCAGATGCCTGGTACGAAAAATGGTAGTATTCAAGATGCCAGGGGGAGGGGGGTCGGTACCCTCAGAATTGCAAAACAATGCAAATTTGTTGAAAAAAACGAAAGTAATAAAGAAATGAATTTCAACTACTTATCTGCCCTTCTATGGAAATATCCTGTCTATATATTGTTGATTCTTTTTTAAATTTTTCTTCCGTCATTTTTTAAAGTTTTCGTTCAAAAACATTTCGCGAGATGTCAGAAAGATTTTTTTGGTATGTGATATTCTAAGGTGATTCTGCCTTTAAAACTAACCCTATATTTAACCCAAAAAAAAACTTTTGCGAAGGGAGTGATCTCGCCTAATACTGTTTATCTTGTTATCGGATTTCCTCTGAAACTGTTACAAGAGATATCAATTTACTTTCTTTTGCTAACAGTTTGTTTCATCCTCGGGATTATTCGTTACATTTGGACCAAAGGGATCTAATGACTCATAATATGAGTTATTTCACTCTTCATATTTTTTGTTTTGTTACTTTTTTCTTCCGAACTGCCAGTATCAGGGGATCCCTTTCTTCCAAAGAAGTGATATCGTTAATGTAACATATCACCATTTCTAAATTTTTTAAGTATAAATCTTAGCCAACGTGCAGATTATAAATTGACAGTTTTTATTTTTATGCCAAGGACCTTGATAATTCCAATTTAAAAAAAAAAATAAATAAAAATAAATTGTTTGAATTGTTTTCAATATTAAAGAAATATGGGAATTTCTTTCATACTTCTTAACCATAGATAATGAGTTAAGTTAAAACAAAAATAATATTTAACATACTAACCAATCACAACTCAATCTCCAATATTCACTCCGTTATATAATCTTGGGTACACAAAAGGGAAAATCCAGTTCTATATATAAAAACCTTATCGTGTTATCTGAAATACCCGTATTCAAATGGTGTCTTTGTTTTAAGATGTTGCGATGTTACCATTGTCTTCGGATTACTCATTTTCGGACAGTCAGTTCGCTTCTCATGTACTTTCCCGCCTAAAATTCCTTTCAGACATTTTTTTTCACATCGTTCCTTTCAGATACGAGCAGATTTTGAATTATCCTTTCGTTTCCTACTGAACGGGTTTGTTGACCCTTTGTTGGTAACAAAGACACGCCAGTTTGTAAACACCGTAGAGCAGCACGTTATGTTACCAACGATTACACGACTCGAACACCTGACATCACCTCAACTGGCAGACCCTGGAACAAAGAAGGAAGACCAGTAGATAAAACAGAATTGTTGTTCAATATAAAACAAAACAAAAAATAATTCATACCAGTACACGAATGGCTGTTATATACCAAAATATGATTATTCAATATGACACAGGAAAACATTGTTTTTCAATATAACACATACAGTAATTCATACCTGTACACGAATGATTGTAAAAACCAAGACATTATTATTGTTCAAAATGACTAAAGGAAAACAATTTATTACAGGACACTTATGACTGTGATATACAAAGACAAGATTCTTGTTCAATATAACATAGTAAAACAATTTATACCAGTACACGAATGGCTTTTACATACCAAGACATAATTGTTGTTCAATATAACTCAAGGAAAACAGTCTATACCACGACACTTGTGACTGTAATATACCAAGACATGATTGTTGTTTAATATAACACAGGAAAAGAATTTATAAGAGTACACTTATGACTGTAATATAAAAAGACGTGATTGTTTTTCAATCTAACAGGGGAAAACAATTTATACCAGTACACGAATGACTATAATATACCAAGACATAATTGTTGTTCAACATAACTCAAGGAAAACAATTAAAATCAGGACACTAATAACTGTAAAATACCAAGACATAATTGTTCTTCAATAAAACACAGGAAAACTGTTTATGCCAGGACACTTATAACTTTAATAAACCAAAACATGTATGTTGCTCAATATAACTCAAGGAAAATATCTATACCAATACACAAATGACTATGATATACCAAGACATAATTGTTGTTCAATTCAATATAGCTCAAGGAAAACAATCTCTCCCAGGACACTTGTGACAATAACATACCAAGACATAGTTGCTGTTCAATATGACTCAAGGAAAATAATTTTTATTGGAACACTTATGACTGTAAAAGACCAAGATATGATTGTTGTTCGGGATAGCACGGACAATTAATTTATATAAGTACACTAATGACTGTAATATACCAGATGTGATTGTTGTTCAGTATGAGACAGGAAAACAATACCAGGGCTCTAAGGACTGCTTTATACCAAGACATAATTGTTGTTCAAAATAACTCAAGAATTTATACCAGGACACTGATGACTGTAATATACCAAGACTTGATGGTTGTTCAATATAGCACAAGGAAACAATTTATACCTTTACTAAAATGACTGTAATATACAAAAACATGATTGTTGTTCAATATAACTCAAGGAAAACAATTCATACCAGGACAAGATTGACTGTCATATACCAAAACTTGATTGTTGTTCAATACAACAGAAGAAAACAATTTATACCTGTACACGAATGACTGTAATATACAAATACAGAAATGTTGTTCAATATATCTAAAGGAAAATAATTTATTCCAAGAAACTAATGACTGCAATATATAAAAACATGGTTGTTGTTCAATATAACTCAGGACAACAATTTATAAAAGTACATGGATGACTGCAATATACTAAGACATTATCGTTGTTCAATAAAGCACAGGAAAATAATTTATATAAGTACAATAAGGACTGTAATATACCGAACATAATCGTTGTTCAATATGAGACAGGAAAACAATTTATACCAGGACACTAATGACATGAATATGCCAAGACATGATTGTTATTCTATGAAATCCAAGGAAAATAATTTATACCAGTACACGAATGACTGTAATATATCAATCCAGAATTGTTGTTCAATATATCTCAAGGAAAACAATATTTTTTCAGGAACCTAATGACAGTAATATATAAAAACATGCTTGTTGTTCAATATAACACAGGAAAACAATTTATACCAGGACGTGGATGACTGCTATATGCTAACACGTCATTGTTAATCAATACAAAACAAGAAAACAATTTATACCATGACCTAATGACTAACATATAAAAAACATGGTTGTTCTTCAATATAAATCAGGGAAACAATTTATACCAGGATATTAATGATTATAATATACCAACGACATGATCGTTGTTCGAGAAAAATCAAAGAAAACATCTTATACAAGGACACTAATGACTGTAATATACCAAGAAATGATTGCTGTTCAATATAACACAGGACAATAATTTATAAGAGTGCACTTATGACTGTAATATACGAAGACATGATTGTTCTTCAATATAACAGGGGAAAACAATTTATACCAGTACACGAATGACTTTAATATACCAAGACATAATTGTTGTTCAATATAACTCAAGGAAAACAATCTATACCAGGACACTTCTGACTGTAATATACAAATCCATGGCTGTTGTTCAATATAACTCAAGGAAAACAATTTATACCATTACATAAATGACTGTTATGTACCAGACATGATCGTTGTTCAATATAACACAGGGAAACAATTTATACCAGGACACTTATGACAGTATTATACCAAGACATGATTGTTGTTCTATAATATCCAAGGAAACATTTTACACCAGGACACTCAAAACTGTAATATACCAAGACATGATTGTTGGTCAATATAACATATGAAAATAATATATACCAGTACACGAATGATTGTAATATACCAATGCAGAATTGTTGTTCAATATATCTCAGGGAAAGCAATTCATTCCTGGAAAATGGCTGTAATATATAGATACACTTCTGACTGTAATATACAAATCCATGGCTGTTGTTCGATATAACTCAAGGAAAACAATTTATACCATTACATAAATAACTGTAATGTACCAGACATGATCGTTGTTCAATATAACACAAGAAAACAATTTATACCAGGACACTTATGACAGTAATATACCAAGACATGATTGTTGTTCTATAAAATCCAAGGAAAACATTTTATACCAGGACACTCAAAACTATAATATACCAAGATGCCAGTAATTTATACCAGAACACTAATGAATTTAATTTACCAAGAAAATAATTTATACTAGTACACAAATGACTATAACAAACAAAAATATGATTGTTGTTCGATATACCTCAAGGAAAACTATTTATACGTGAACACTAAGAACTGTAATGCAACAAGACATAATTGTTATTCAATATAACACAGGGAAACAATTTATACCAGGACATTAAAGACTGTAATATACCAAGACAGGATTGTTGTTCAAGAAAAATCAAAGAAAACATTTGATACAAGGACACTAATGACTGTAATTTACCAAGAAATAATTGTTGTTCAATATAATACAGGGGAATAATTTATATATGTCGAAATGCGCATATGCAGAAAGTAAATTCACAGTAACTTCGGTATTTAGTTATTTGTTACCACTGGGTTGATGCCACTGCTGGTGGACTGTTAGTCCCCGAGGGTATTCACCAGCCCAGTAGTCAGTACTTCGGTGCTGACCCGAAAGCCGATTATTTTTGAAATCTTACAATATCTAAAATTTTGTAAATTTTATTGAAAACTAAGGAGTATCTCCCTCATGCAAAGCTCTGTCCTTAGCTGATTTTGGCTTTTCAATTATATCACTTTGGTTATTTGTTCTCTATCAGTTCTTAAACCTTTTTGAGTTGATGGTCTTCCACACGTTTAGATTTTATCTGCACTGATGAGACATAATTTGTCGAAATGCGCATATGCAGAAAGTAAATTCACAGTAACTTCGGTATTTAGTTATATTAGTACATGGATGACTGCTATATACTAAGACATGATTGTTAATCAATATAAAACAGGAAAACAATTTTTACCAATACCCGAATGACTGCCATTACCAAAAACATGATTGTTTTTCAATATAACTCAAGGAAAACAATTTATACCAGAACACTAATGACTGTAATGTAAAAAGACATGATTGTTCTTCAATATAACTCAGTAAAACAATGTATACCAGGACTCTAATGGCTGTTATATAAGAAAACATTATTTTTCTTCAATATAAATCAGGGAAACAATTAATGATTGTAATATACCAAGACACGATCGTTGTTCAATAAAAATCAAGGAAAACATTTTATACAAGGACACTTATGACAGTAATATACCGAGACATAATTTTTTTATATTTTTTTTTATTTGTAAATATTCACTTTTTTACATAATGATAACTTCGACAAATTTCAATTAGAAGGTATATATCTACAAGTAGTTTACTTCTCATTCCCAATACATGCAG
>MJUU01002832.1:217885-237942 GCA_002080025.1 Modiolus philippinarum | reverse complement strand
AAAAAAAAAAAAAAACATGTATAATAAAGTTTAATTATCAAAACAGGTTAGGATATAAAATAAGGATAGTTATTCAGACACAGTTATTCCTTCCCTATAGTTAATTTTTCCCATCTCGACGGCGATGTTCCGTTAGCCCCTTCTTACGGGATCTACATTTCACAACTTGTTCGATATGCACGAGTATGTAGTGATGTTTCTGACTTCAACGAGCGAAATCTTGGTCTCACTGAAAAACTTCTACATCAAGGGTTTAGATATCATAAATTGATAAAAAACATTCTCTAAATTTTATTATAGATACATTGACTTATTAAGAAAATTTGGTTCTACATGCAGGGCTCTTATACATCAGGGCATTTCACATCCAAACTTCTATGGCAATATCATTTACAGAGCGCATAAATTCAAAAATTGTCCTTCAAACTTATTAATCCGTTGATCAAACTTATTCATAAAGGACATAAATACAGCATTGTTGTTAAATTGTTACTTCTGGTTTTTGTTGGCAAAAATATTGATCATCTCCTAAATGCTTTACACGATAACTAGATTAATTTATACAATTTTTGATATGGGCAGTATTTGGCATTGCACAATATCATATTCTTTTTTTCATGATTTATGACGTTGTTATACCAAATCTATTTAGAAGTATTTCAATTGAAGTTTCATATGTAAGAAGGCGTGATATCATAGTCAACGGAAATTATGTCCTTAGCTAGCTGTCAGTAACTGCTAGCATTTGTCCGGACAGTACCTGTGTGCATTGTCTTGATGTATTATGTACTTCATTATAAGGGTAATCGTCTTGATAAGTTGGACTTTTTTCTAGTTTGATTTTTACTGTGAGTCTTTTTGTGCATTTATTTTTAGCTATTCACCACACATAGGGAAGGGTTTGGATCCAAGAAAACGAGTTTAACCCTGTCGCAATTTTTGCGCCTGACCCTAGTCAGGGATATGTTTTAGTTTCTTGATATTTTGATTATTGAATGTGGTTTGCTTCCATTGATTTATCCAGTTTTTACCCTTTTGGGCGATTTAGGGCTTGCTATATGGTGTGAGGTTCCTCACTGTGTTGAAGACCGTACGGTGACCCCTAGATGCTTTGCTTTGGGTCGTTTTAACCTGGATATGGGTTGTTATCTCCTTGAAATTTACCCTTTTTCCTTTCTTTTTCATACAGTATCTTATTTATTAATATAGTATATTCTATATTATAATACATATATATATGGTGGACTGACTTTAAATTTAAAAATGTATACCAGTACACGAATGACTGTAATATACCAAGACGTGAGTGTTGTTCAATATAACAGGAGAAAAGAACTTATAAGAGTACATGAATGACTATAACATACCAAGATATAATTGTTGTTCAATATAACACAGGAAAACAATTTATACCAGGACATTAATGACTGTTATATACCAAGACATAATTGTTGTTCAATATAACTCAATAAAAACAATTTATACGAAGACACTATTGACTGTAATATACCAACACGGGATTGTTGTTCAATAAAACACAGGAAAATAATTTATACCTCCATACGAATGATTGTAATATACCAATACAGAATTGCTTTCAATATAACTCAAGTAAAACAATTTATTACAGGAATGTAATGACTGTAAAATAAGAATACAAGGTTGTCGTTCAATATAAAACAGGACAACAATTTATACCTGTACACAAATGAACGTTATATACCAAAGCTTGAAAGTTGTTTAATAGAACTCAGGAAAACAATTTACACCTGTACACAAATGACCGTTATATATCAAAACATGATTGTTGTTCAAAATAACGAAAGGAATGAATTTATACCTGTACATAAATGACTGTAATATATCAAGGAAAACATTTTATACAAGGACACTTATAACTGTAATATACCAAGACATGATTGTTGTTCAATATAACACAGGAGAATAATTTATGCCAGTACATGAATGACTGTTATATACCAAAACATGATTGTTGTTCAGTGTGACACAGGAAAACAATTTATACCACCACACTAACGACTGCGATATACCAAGAGATTATACTAATGACTGTAATATACCAGACATGATTGTTGTTCAATATAAGACAGGAAGACAATATACCAGGACACTAATGACTGTTACATAGGAAAACAATTTATTCCAGGAAAATAATGATTGTAATATATGGAAACATAGTTGTTGTTCAATATAACACAGGAAAACAATTTATATCAGTACATGGATGATTGTAATATACTAAGACATGCTTGTTGTACAATATTAAACAGAAAAAAAAATACCAGTACACGAATGACTGTTATATACCAAAACATGATTGTTGTTCCATATGACAAAGGAAACCCATTTATACCAGGACATTAATGACTGTAATATACCAAGACATGATTGTTGTTCAATTTAACACAGAAAACAATTGACACCTATACACGAATGACCGTTATACACCAAAAAAAAAAACACTGTTGTTGTTCAAAATTACGCAAGGAAAACAATTTTTACCAGGAAACGAATGACTGTAATATACCAACACATGATTGTTGTTCAATATAACTCAAGGAAAACAATTTATACCAGGACACTAATATACATTTATGGCCCGCTGTTAAGGGAAACATCCAGAATAGTCATCCCGAGGAGGGAGTTGTTTCCCTAGGGCTCTGGCCGAGGGAAACTGCCCCTCCAATTTATACTAGTAGAAAAATGACTGCGATATACCAAGAAATACTTGTTGTTCTATATAACTCAAGGAAAACAATTTTTATCAGTACACTATTGACTGTAATATATCAAGACATGATTAAATATAACACAGGAAAACAATTTATACAAGTACAAGAATGACTGTAATATACCAAGACATGACTGTTGTTAAATATTACACACAAAAACAATTTATACCAGTACACTTATGACTGTAATATACCAAGACGTGATTTTTGTTCAATATAACAACGAAAAACAATTTATACCGGTCCACAAATTACTGTAATATACCAAGACATGATTGTTGTTCAATATAACACAGGAAAACAATTTATACCAGTACACAAATGACTGCAATATATCAAGATATACGTGTTGTTCAATATAACTCAGGGGAAACAATTTCTACCGGTACACAAATGGCTGTTATATACCAAGACATGATTGTTGTTCAATATAACACAGAAAAACAATGTATGCCAGGAAACTAATGACTATGATATACCAAAACATAACTGTTCCTCAATATACCACATAAAAACAATTTATAACAGTACGCAAGTGACTGTAATATACCAAGACATGATTGTTGTACAATATGGCACAGAAAATAATTCATACCAGTACATGAATTACTCTATTATACCAAGACATGATTGTTGTTCAATATAACACAGGAAAACAATTTATACCAGCACACGAAAGACTGTAATATACCAAGGCATGACTGTTGTTCAATATAACACACGAAGCAATTTATACCAGTACACTTAAGATTGTAATATACCAAGATGTGATTTTTTTTTCAATATAACAACGAAAAACAATTTATACCGGTACACAAATGACGGTAATATAAGAAGACATGATTGTTGTTCAATATAACACAGGGAAACACTTTATACCAGTACAAAAATGACTTCAATATATCAAGACATACGTGTTGTTCAATATAACTCAGGGGAAACATTTTCTACCGGTACACAAATGGCTCCAATATACGAAGACATGATTGTTGTTCAATATAACACAGAGAGCTATTGATACAAGTACACGAATGACTGTAATATATGAAGACATGACTGTTGTTCAATACTACATCGGAAAACAATTAATACCAGTACACTAATGTCTGTTACATACCAAGACATGATTTTTGTTCAATATAATAACAAGGGAAAATTATTTATACCAGTAAACTTATGACTGTAATTACCAAGACATGATTGTTGTTCTACAAAATCCAAGGAAAACATTTTATACCAGGACACTAATAACTGTAATACACCAATACATGATTGTTCAATATATCTCAAGGAAAACAATTTATTCCAGGAAAATAATGACTGTAATATATGAAAACATAGTTGTTGTTCAATATAACACAGGAAAACAATTTATACCAGTACATGGATGATTGTAATATACTAAGACATGCTTGTTGTTCAATATTAAACAGATAAAATATACCAGTACACGAATGACTGTTACATACCAAAACATGATTGTTGTTCAATATGACAAAGGAAAACCGTTTATACCAGGACATTAATGACTGTAATATACCAAGCAATGATTGTTTTTCAATAAAAAATGAAGGGAAACATTTTATACAAGGACACTAATGACTGTAATATACAAATACATGATTGTTGTTCAATTTAACACAGAAAACAATTTACACCTGTACACGAATGACCGTTATATACCAAAAAAAAACACTATTGTTGTTCAAAATTACACAAGGAAAACAATTTATAAAAGGAAACGAATGACTGTAATATACCAACACATGATTGTTGTTCAATATAACTCAAGGAAAACAATTTATACCAGGACACTAATATACATTTATGGCCCGCTGTTAAGGGAAACATCCAGAATAGTCATCCCGAGGAGGGAGTTGTTTTCCTAGGGCTCTGGCCGAGGGAAACTGCCCCACCAATTTATACCAGTAGAAAAATGACTGCAATATACCAAGACATACTTGTTGTTCTATATAACTCAAGGAAAACAATTTCTACCAGTACACTACTGACTGTAATATATCAAGACATGATTAAATATAACACAGGAAAATAATTTATACAAATACACGAATGACTGTAATATACCAAGACATGACTGTTGTTAAATATTACACACAAAAACAATTTATACCAGTACACTTATGACTGTAATATACCAAGACGTTATTTTTTTTTTCAATATAACAACGAAAAACAATTTATACCGGTCCACAAATGACTGTAATATACCAAGACATGATTGTGGTTCAATATAACACAGGAAAACAATTTATACCAGTACACAAATGACTGCAATATATCAAGATATACGTGTTGTTTAATACAACTGAAGGGAAACAATTTCTACCGGTACACAAATGGCTGTAATATACAAAGACATGATTGTTGTTCAATATAACACAGGAAAACAATTTATACCAGTACACTAATGTCTGTGTTATACAAAGACATAATTTTTGTTCAATATAACACAGGAAAACAATGTATACCAGGAAACTAATAACTGTGATATACCAAAACATAACTGTTCCTCAATATACCACATAAAAACAATTTATACCAGTACACAAATGACTGTAATATACCAAGACATGATTGTTGTTCAATATAACACAGGAAAACAATTTATACCAGTGCACAAATGACTGTAATATACCAAGACTTGATTGTTGTTCAATATTACACAGGAAAACAATTTATACCAGCACAGGAAAGACTGTAATATACCAAGACATGACTGTTGTTAAATATAACATACGAAACAATTTATACCAGTACAATTAAGACTGTAATATACCAAGATGTAATTTTTTTTCAATATAACAACGACAAACAATTTATATCGGAACACACATGACTGTAATATACCAAGACATGATTGTTGTTCATTACAACACAGGGAAACACTTTATACCAGTACACAAATGACTTCAATATATCAAGACATACGTGTTGTTCAATATAACTCTGGGGAAACAATTTCTACCGGTACACAAATGGCTCCAATATACGAAGACATGATTGTTGTTCAATATAACACAGAAAGCTATTGATACAAGTACACGAATGACTGTAATATACGAAGACATGACTGTTGTTCAATATTACATCGGAAAACAATTAATACCAGTACACAAATGACTGTTACATACCAAGGCATGATTGTTGTACAATATAGCACAGAAAACAATTCATACCAGAAACAAATGACTGTATAATACCAAGGCATGATTGTTGTTCAATATAACACAGGAAAAATTATACTAGTACAAGAATCAATGTAATATACCAAGACATGATTGTTGTTCAATATAACACCAGAAACAATTTATATCAGTACATGAATGACTGTAATATAGAAAGACATGATTGGTGTCCATTACTATAGCACAGAAAACAAGTTATACCTGTACAAGAATGACAGTAGTATACCACGACATGATTGCTTTTCAATATAACACAGGAGAACAATTAATACCAGTACAGAAATGACTGTAATATACCAAGACATGATTGTTGTTAAATATTACTAAAGGAAAACAATTTATACCAGAAAACTAATGACTGTAATATACCAAGTCAAGATTGTTGTTCAGTATAACACAAGTAAGACAATTTATACAAATTCACGAATGACCCTTAACTACCAAGACATAATTGTTGTTCAATATACCAAAGGAAAAAAAAAAAACAAGTTATATGAGTACAGGAAACACTGTTATATACCCAGACATGATTGTTGTTCAATACAACACAAGAAAACAATCTATAAAAGTAGACTAATGACTGTGTTATACCAAGACATAATTGTTGTTCAATATAACACAGGAAAACAATATATACCAGGAAACTAATGACTGAGTTATACTAAAACATAACTCTTCCTCAATATAACACAGGGAAACAATTTATATCAGTACACTAATGACTGTGATATACCAAGACATGATTGCTGTTCAATATCACACAGGAGAACAATTTATACTAGATCAAGAATGACTGTAATATACCAAGACATGACTGTTGTTCGATATAACACACGAAAACAAATTATACCAGTACACTTATGACTGTAATATACCAAGACGTGATTTTTGTTCAATATAACAACCAAAAACAATTTATACTGGTACACAAATGACTGCAATATACCAAGACACAAGACATGATTATTGTTCAATATAACACAGGAAAACAATTTATACCAGTACACAAATGACTGCAATATATCAAGACATACGTGTTGTTCAATATACCTCAAGGAAAACAATATCTACCGGTACACAAATGACTATAATATACCAAGACATGATTGTTCTTCAATATAACACAGAAAGCTATAGATACAAGTACAAATGTAATATACCAAGATATGACTGTTGTTCAATATTACTTTGGAAAGCAATTTCTACCAGTACACGAATGACTGTTATATACCAGGGAATGATTGTTGTACAATAAAGCACAGAAAACAATGTATACCAGTACACAGATGACTGTCTTATACCAAGGTATGATTGTTGTTCAATATAACACAGGAAAACAATTTATATCAGTACACTTATGACTGTGATAAACCAAGACATGACTGTTGTTCAATATTACACCGGAAAACAATTTATACCAGTACACAAATGACTGTAATATACCAAGACATGATTGTTGTACAATATGGCACAGAAAATAATTAATCCCAGTACATGAATGACTGTATTATACCAAGACATGATTGTTGTTCAATATAACACAGGAAAAAAATTTACACCAGTGCACAAATGACTGTAGTATAATAAGACTTGATTGTTGTTCAATATAACACAGGAAACAATTTATACCAGCACACGAATGACTGTAATATACCAAGACATGACTGTTGTTTAATATAACAAAAGGAACAATTTATACCAGTACACTTAAGACTGTAATATACCAAGACGTGATTTTTTTCAATATAACAACGAAAAACAAGTAATAACTGTACACAAATGACTGTAATGTACCAAGACTTGATTGTTGTTCAACATAACACAGGGAAACACTTTATACCAGTACACAAATGACTTCAATATATCAAGACATACGTATTGTTCAATATAACTCAAGGAAAATAATTTCTACCGGTACACAAATGGCTTCAATATACGAAGACATGATTTTTATTCAATATATCGCAGAGAGCTATTGATGCAAGTACACGAATGACTGTAATAGCCCAAGACATGACTGTTGTTCAATATTACATCGGAAAAGAATTTTTACCAGTACACAAATGACTGTAATATACGAAGGCTTGATATTTGTACAATATAGCACAGAAAACAATTTATACCAGTACACAAATGAATGCCCTATATCAAGACATGATTGTTGTTCAATATAACACAGGAAAACAATTTATACCCGTACACAAATAAATGTAATATACCAAGAGATGATTCTTGCTAAGTATAACACAGGAAAACAATTTATACCAGTACACTAATGACTACGTTATACCAAGACATAATTGTTTTTAAATATAACACAGGAAAACAATGTATACCAGGAAGCTAATGGCTGTGTTATACCAATACATAACTGTTCCTCAATATAACACAGGAAAACAATTTATATCAGTACACTAATGACTGTGATATACCAAGACATCATTGATGTTCAATATAACGAGGAAAATAATTTATACCCGTATACGAATGACTGTAATATACTAAGACATGATTGTTGTTCAATATAACACAGGAAAATAATTTATACCAGTACAATTATGACTGTAATATACCAGGACGTGATTGTTGTTCAATATTACACCGGAAAACAATTCATACTAGTACACAAATGACTGAAATATACCAAGACATGATTGTTGAACAATATAACACAGGAAAGGAATTTATACCACTACACTAATGACTGTGTTATACCAAGACATAATTGCTTTTCAATATAACACAGGAAAACAATTTATACCAGTACACGAATGACTGTAATATACCAAAACATGACTGTTGTTCAATATTACACCGGAAAACATTTTATACCAGTACAAAAATGAATGAAGTATACCAAGATATGATTGTTGTACAATATACCACAGAAAATAATTGATACCAGTACACGAATGACTGTATTATACCAAGACATGATTGTTGTTCAATATAACACAGGAAAACAATGTATACCAGTACAAAAAGGACTGCAATACATCAAAACTTACTTGGTATTCAATATAACTAAATGAAAACAACTTCTACCGGTTCACAAATGACTGTTATATACCAAGACATGATTGTTGTTCAATATAACACATGAAAACCATTTATACCAGTACACGAATCACTGTAATATACCAATATACCAACAATATTTGTTCTATATAACACCAGAAAATAGGTTATACCAGTACACGAATGACTGTAATATACCGAGACATGATTGCTATCCAATATAACAAAGGAAAATAATTAATACCAGTACACGAATGACTGTAATATACCAAAACATGATTGTTGTTCAATATAACACTGGAAAACAATTTATACCAGTACAAAAATGACTGCAATATATCAAGATATATCTCTTGTTAAACGTAAGTCAAGGAAAACAATTTATACCGGTAAACAAATGACTCTAATATACCAACACGTGATTGTTGTTCAATATAACACCGGAAAACAATTTATACCAGAACTAAAATGACTGCAATATATCAAGACATACCTATTGTTTAATACAACTCAAGGTAAACAATTTCTACCGGTACACAAATGGCTGAAATATACCAAGACATGATTGTTGTTCAATAAAACACAGAAAGCTATTGATACAAGTACACGAATGACTCTAACATACCAAGACATGACTGTTTTTGAATATTACACCGGAAAACAATTTATACCAGTACACAAATGACTGTAATTTACCAACGCATGTTTGTTGTTCAATATAAAACAGGAAAATAATTTATACCAGTACACTAATGACTGTGTTATACCAAGACATAATTATTGTTCCATATAACACAGGAAAACAATTTACACCAGTACACTAATGACTGTGTTATACCAAGACATAATTATTGTTCAATATAACACAGGAAAACAAGGTATACCAGGAAACTAATGACTGTGTTATACCAAAACAACTGTTCCTCAATATAACACAGGAAAAGAATTTCTATCAGTACACTAATGACTGTGATATACCAATACATGATTGTTGTTCAATATAACACAGGAAAACAATTTATACCAGTGCATAAATGACTGTAATATACCAAGACATAATTGTTGTTCAACATAACACAGGAAAACAATTTATACAAGTACACGAATGACTGTAATATACAAATACATGACTGTTGTTCAATATAACACACGATAACAATTTATACCAGTGCATAAATGACTGTAATATACCAAGACTTGATTGTTGTTCAACATAACACATGAAAACAATTTATACCAGTACACGAATGACTGTAATATACCAATACATGACTGTTGTTCAATATAACACACGAAAACAATTTATACCAGTACACTTATGACTGCAATATACCAAGACGTGATTTTTGTTCAATATAACAACCAAAAACAATTTATACCGGTACACAAATGACTGTAATATACCAAGACATGATTGTTGTTCAATATAACACAGGGAAACACTTTATACCAGTGTACAAATGACTGTAGTATAACAAGACTTGATTGTTGTTCAATATAACACAGGAAAACAATTTTTACCAGCACACGAATGACTGTAATATACCAAGACATGACTGTTGTTCAATATAACACACGAACCAATTTATACCAGTACACTTAAGACTGTAATATACCAAGACGTGATTTTTTTTTTCAATATAACAACGAAAAACATTTTATACCTGTACACAAATGACTGTGATATACCAAGAAATGATTGCTGTTCAATATCACTTAAGAGAAATTTTTATACCAGTACACGAATGACTGTAATATACCAAGACATGACTGTTGTTCGATATAACACACGAAAACAATTTATACCGGTACACTTATGACTGTAATATACCAAGACGTGATTTTTGTTCAATATAACAACCAAAAACAATTTATACCGGTACACAAATGACTGTAATATACCAAGACATAAGACATGATTTTTGTTCAATATAACACAGGAAAACAATTTATACCAGTACACAAATGACTGCAATATATCAAGACATACGTGTTGTTCAATATAACTCAAGGAAAACAATTTCTACCGGTACACAAATGACTATAATATACCAAGACATGATTGTTCTTCAATATAACACAGAAAACTATTGATACAAGTACACGAATGACTGTAATATACCAAGACATGACTGTTGTTCAATATTACATCGGAAAGCAATTTGTACCAGTACAAAAATGACTGTAATATACCAGGGAATGATTGTTGTCCAATATAGCACAAGAAACAATGTATACCAGTACATAGATGACTGTCTTATACCAAGATATGATTGTTGTTCAATATAACACAGTAAACAATTTATATCAGTACACTTATGACTGTAATATACCAAGACGTGACTGTTGTTCAATCTTACACTGAAAACAATTTATACTAGTACACAAATGACTGTAATATACCAAGACATGATTGTTGTTCAATTTAACACAGGAAAACAATTTATACCAGTACACAAATGTCTGCGTTATACAAAGACATATTTTTTTGCTCAATATAACACAGGAAAACAATGTATACCAGGAAACTAATGACTGTGTTATACCAAAACATAACTGTTCCTCAATATAACACATAAAAACAATTTATGTCAGTACACTAATGACTTTGATAAACCAAGACTTGATTGTTGTTCAATGTAACACAGGAAAACAATTTATACCGGTACACAAATGATTGTAATATACCAAGACATGATTGTTGTTCAATATAACACAGGAAAACATTTTTTACCAGTACACGAATGACTGTAATATACCAAGACATGACTGTTGTTCAATATTACACCGGAAAACAGTTTATACCAGTACACAAATGACAGTAATATACCAAGACATGATTGTTGTACAATATGGCACAGAAAATAATTAATACCAGTACAGGAATGACTGTATTATACCAAGACATGATTGTTGTTCAATAAAACACAGGAAAACAATTTATACCAGTGCACAAATGACTGTAGTATAACAAGACTTGATTGTTGTTCAATATAACACAGGAAAACAATTTTTACCAGCACACGAATGACTGTAATGTACCAAGACATGACTGTTGTTCAATATAACACACGAAACAATTTATACCAGTACACCTAAGACTGTAATATACCAAGACGTGATTTTTTTTTCAATATAACAACGAAAAACATTTTATACCTGTACACAAATGACTGTAATATACCAAGACATGATTGTTGTTCAATATAATACAGGGAAACACTTTATACCAGTACACAAATGACTTCAATATATCAAGACATACGTGTTGTTCAATATAACTCAAGGAAAACAATTCTACCGGTACACAAATGACTCCGATATACAAAGACATGATTGTTATTCAATATATCGCAGAGAGCTATTGATGCAAGTACACGAATGACTGTAATACCCCAAGACATGACTGTTGTTCAATATTACATCGGAAAACAATTTTTACCAGTACACAAATGACTGTAATATACCAAGGCTTGATATTTGTACAATATAGCACAGAAAACAATTTATACCAGTACACAAAGTACTGCCCTATATCAAGGCATGAATTTTGTTCAATATAACACAGGAAAACAATTTATACCCGTACACGAATAACTGTAATATACCAAGACATGATTCTTGTTCAGTATAACACAGGAAAACAATTTATACTAGTACACTAATGACTGTGTTACACCAAGACATACTGTTCCTCAATATAACACAGGAAAACAATATATATCAGTACACTAATGACTGTGATATACCAAGCCATCAAATATGTTCAATATAACACAGGAAAACAATTTATACCCGTATACGAATGACTGTTATATACTAAGACATGATTGTTGTTCAATATAACACAGGAAAACAATTCATACCAGTACACTTATGACTGTAATATACCAGGACTTGATTGTTGTTCAATATTATATAGGAAAACAATGTATACTAGTACACAAATGACTGTAATATACCAAGACATGATTGTTGAACAATATAACAAAGGAAAAAAATTTATACCATTACACTAATGACTGTGTTATATCAAGACATAATTGTTGTTCAATATAACACAGGAAAACAATTTATACCAGTACAAGAATGACTGTAATATACAAATACATGACTGTTGTTGAATATTACACCGGAAAACAATTGATACCAGCACAAAAATGACTGAAGTGTACCAAGATATGATTGTTGTACAATATAGCACAGAAAATAATTTATACCAGTACACGAATGACTGTATTATACCAAGACATGATTGTTGTTCAATATAACACAGGAAACAATGTATTCCAGTACACAAAGGACTGCAATACATCAAAACTTACTTGGTATTCAATATAACTGAATGAAAACAATTTCTACCGGTACACAAATGACTGTAATATACCAAGACATGATTGTTGTTCAATATAACACATTAAAACAGTTTATACCAGTACACGAATCACTGTAATTTACCAACATGCCAATGATTTTTGTTCAATATAACACCAGAAAATAAGTTATACCACTACACGAATGACTGTAATATACCGAGACATGATTGCTATTCAATATAACACAGAAAAACAATTAATACCAGTACACGAATGACTGTAATATACAAAAACATGATTGTTGTTCAATATAACACCGGAAAGCAATTTATACCAGTACAAAAATGACTGCAATATATCAAGACATACCTCTTGTTTAACATAACTCAAGGAAAACAATTTATACCGGTACACAAATGACTATAATACACCAACACGTGATTGTTGTTCAATATCACAGGAAAACAATTTATACCAGTACAAAAATGACTCCAATATATCAAGACGTACCTCTTGTTTAATATAACCCAAGGAAAACAATTTCTACCGGTACACAAATGGCTGTTATATACTAAGACTTGATTGTTGTTCAATAAAACACAGAGAGCTATTGATTCAAGTACACGAATGACTCTAATATACCAAGACATGACTGTTTTTGAATATTACACAGGAAAACAATTTATACAAGTACACAACTGATTGTAATTTACCAACGCATGATTGTTGAACAATATAGCACAGAAAACAATTTATACCAGTACACAAATGGCTGTCATATACCAAGGCATGATTGTTGTTCAATATAACACATTAAAACAGTTTATACCAGTACACGAATCACTGTAATTTACCAACATACCAATGATTTTTGTTCAATATAACACCAGAAAATAAGTTATACCACTACACGAATGACTGTAATATACCGAGACATGATTGCTATTCAATATAACACAGGAAAACAATTAATACCAGTACACGAATGACTGTAATATACAAAAACATGATTGTTGTTCAATATCACACCGGAAAACAGTTTATACCAGTACAAAAATGACTGCAATATATCAAGACATACCTCTTGTTTAACATAACTCAAGGAAAACAATTTATACCGGTACACAAATGACTGTAATACACCAACACGTGATTGTTGTTCAATATCACAGGAAAACAATTTATACCAGTACAAAAATGACTGCAATATATCAAGACGTACCTCTTGTTTAATATAACCCAAGGAAAACAATTTCTACCGGTACACAAATGGCTGTTATATACTAAGACTTGATTGTTGTTCAATAAAACACAGAGAGCTATTGATTCAAGTACACGAATGACTCTAATATACCAAGATATGACTGTTTTTGAATATTACACAGGAAAACAATTTATACCAGTACACAACTGACTGTAATTTACCAACGCATGATTGTTGAACAATATAGCACAGAAAACAATTTATACCAGTACACAAATGACTGTCATATACCAAGGCATGATTGTTGTTCAATATAACACAGGAAAACAATTTATACCCGTACACGAATGACTGTAATATACCAATACATGATTGTTGTTCAATATAAAACAGGAAAACAATTTATACCAGTACACCAATGAGTGTGTTATACCAAGACATAATTGTTGTTCAATATAACACAGGAAAACAAAGTATACCTGGAAACTAATCACTGTGTTATACCAAAACATAACTGTTTCTCAATATAACACAGGAAAACAATTTATACCAGTACACAAATGACTGCAATATATCAAGACATACTTGTTATTCAAGATAACTCAATGGAAACAATTTGTACCGATACAAAACTGACTGTAATATACCAAGACTTGATTGTTGTTCAATATAACGCAGAAAACTATTTATACCAGGACACATATGACTGTAATATAAAAAGCCATGAGTGTTGTACAATATAGCATAGGAAAACAATTTATTCCAGTACACGAATGACTGTAATATACCAAGACATGGTTGTTGTTCAATATAACACAGGAAAACAATTTATACCAGTACACTTATGACTGTAATATACCAAAACGTGATTGTTTTTCAGCATTACACCCAAAAACAATGTATACCTTTACTCAAATGACTGTAATATACCAAGACATGATTGTTGTACAATATAGCTCAGAAAATAATTTACGCCAGTACACGAATGACTGTATTATACCAAGACATGATTGTTGTTCAATATAACACAGGAAAACAATTTATTCCAGTACACTATTGACTGCAATATATCAAGACATGATTGTTGTTCAATATAACACAGGAAAACAATGTATACATGTACACAAATGACTGCAATATATCAAGACTTACTGGTCATTCAATATAATTCAATAAAAACAATTTCTACCAGTACACAAATGACTCTTATATACCAAGACATGACTGTTGTTCAATATAACTCAAGGAAAACAATTTATACCAGTACAAAAATTACTGTAATATACCAAGATATGATTGCTGTTCAATATAACACAGGAAAACAATTTATACCAGTTCACAAATGACTTCAATATATCAAGACACACTTGTTATTCAAGATAACTCAATGAAAACAATTTCTACCGATACACAAATGACTGTAATATACCTAGAAATTATTGTTGTTCAATATAACACAGAAAACTATTTATACCAGGACACAAATGACTGTAATATACCAAGACATGATTGTTGTACAAAATGGCACCGAAAACAATTTATACCAGTACTCGAATGGCTGTAATATACGAAGACATGATTCTTGTTTAATGCAACACATGAAAACAATTTATACTAGTACACGAATCACTGTTATATACCAAGACATGATTTGTGTTCAATATAGCACCGGAAAACAATTTATACCAGTACAAAAATAACTGTAATATACCAAGAAATGATTGTTGTACAATATAGCAAAGAAAACAAGTTATACCAGTACTCGAATTACTGTAATATACCAAGACATGATTGCTATTCAATATAACACAGGGAAACAATTAATACCAGTACACGAATGCCTGTAATATACCAAGACATGATTGTTGTTAAATATTACTGAAGGAAAACAATTTATACCAGGACACTAATGACTGTAATATACCAAGACAAGATTGTTGTTCAATATAACACATGTAAGACAATTTATACAAATACACGAATGACCCTTATCTACCAAGACATAATTGTTGTTCAGTATACCACAGAAAAAACAATTTATACCATTACAGTAGTGACTGTTATATACCCAGACATGATAGTTGTTCAATATAACACAAGAAAACAATTTATAAAAGTACACTCATCCCCAGAAATTCTCCTCACCTTAAGCAAGTACGAGTTATCTTTCTTTTTTAGTGAGGGTGTGATCTAAGTAATGTGTGCCAATTTACATATTCTGATTAGACTATCACATAGTTGACTGTCATAAAACAACACGCCTGATTAATTGTAGACACCCGTTATAAAATTAACTGAATGTGGAAAACAGTAATATTTTATCAAAGATGAAGTTTATATATACATTGCATAATAAAACATATAAAACAAGACTAAAAAGTATGTGCCATTCTAAAAAGAATAACAAGATCACAGTATTATAAATTAACAGTAATTATACCTACATATAAATTTAAAAGACATGTGAACAATAAAAGAACAAGTACGCTTAGATAAAATATTACTGCAGGTTTTGGCAACTATGTGACATAAATCCCAATTTTCGAATAAAAATGCATGTTTTTCCTAATCCGATAGCTGTATAAATTCATTACAGTGACTAGAAATATTTGTAAACATTGATTCTCTTAAATTTTCATATAGCAGACATTCTAAAATAACATGTTTTCATCCTCTATCAATACAACTAAAACAAACTCATTCTTGTATAAAATTCTATCTTTTCTATCATATCGACGAAACGAATGTCTTCGCCGTGATTCGTCCATCCTGTATTTCTTCGTTTTGATTGCGATATGTTGATGTCTATTTCATTTTGTTTGAAATCATTAATAGGGAAGCTGCTAAAAAAGAAAACAACCAGCAAGAAAAGAACACTATTTTTATTAAAAATATTATCGATAATGCGTATTTACATTTGAATGATAATATCGTCTTTTGCGCTGTAATTTATCAATTTTCCACATTTTGAAATAAAAATGAAAATAATGAAAATGGAAATGAGACAAAATGAAAATTATTCGGATTTTGATGATTTTAAAATTATTACATACTTTATATTCATACAACCCACCCTTTTTTTCGTGACCACGTTTTCTATGTTATATTTCTATCAAAATTGGGTAATAAATAGTAATTGAGAAAATATGTCATATTAGGATGTTTTCTTAAAGGGAAAATTCACTAAATTTTGAATAAGACTTTAAGTTACTCTAAGTAACATTGTGAACATGTTGACCAAGTTTAAAGCAAAAATTCACATGGGTCTAGGAGAAAAGCGATATTTATTATTCATTTCTGCTACAAAGTTTAGCTGAGTGACGTCACTTGGCTAGATCTCGGTCATTTTAAAAAAACTATCATACCACTGTTTATATCGTTAGTTAAAGCGTTCGAGTGAGATCATGAAATAACTAATTACTGTAGAAAAACAAGGACAAGCGTGTTACCCTTTTGGCTAAAACTTATTGCTTCTTTCTGCATAACTTCTTCGTAGAATAACTAAATACTAAATTTACTACGAAATAAAATTGGTTGTTTATGTTTTAAATCGATGCAAAAAGATCTCAGAAAAGTAGTTCAAAATAACAAAAAAAAACCATTAATTCTCTAGTTATTATTCTCAACACAATCTAGGAAGTAATAAATATGTGCACACACACGCGCGCGTGCTCCTGTGTTCCAGTGATGTAGCGATGTAATCATCAGAGGTTAATTAACAACCAAATATACAGAATCATATCCTGTGCCAAATTTTACCTGTGACATGCCCTAAAGGTAAATGTGGCGTGTGCTGCACAAATTACAGGTAGAAAAGGCACACTCTTGTTTTGAAAAAAAAATCGCTTATAACACATTACACAAATCTTATTTAAATTACTTTACTAATATTAAATAAATAACGGAAACTGGATGAAATTTAAAATACAGATGATGCAATTCATTCAGGATTATAGTGTTTCTGCGAGGGTCACACACAGTAAAACTGGATGATCTGAAGATTATTGTATTCGGGGTTAGAAATGATTTATTTCGTTCAGCAGTTTGACAAAATATGAAAAATTAGCGTAGACCCCTTATTGATTTTCGTTATGCCTTTGAATGTCTTCAACATTTTATAATACAAGTGAAACTTTCAAATGCTTATGTGTCATTGTAACATATTAGTCCCAGGTTCAAATTATATACTAATGCCGAAATCGTTTATACAGACAGTTGTGTTGTATACTGTTAACACGGAGATTAGGCTGTGTTCAGTATACCTAAGTTTGTATTTGTACGTTTATTTGCAGTTTAAAAAACCAAGATGGCGACCGACAGTGGTGGTGAAAATCGTCGGAGTGGTAAAAGTGTTGATTTCGATGATTCGCAGGTAGATTTTACTCAAGATTCCTGCACAAGTGGAATTATGTCCGAAAATGGTATTTTGAACGGGTTTTATAATGAGTATTACCCTGAAAGTATGGACTTTGTCAAAGTCTTGATCGAGATAGGGACCCCAAGTACACAGAACGTAAACAAAAGCTTGAACATTGATCATATTTCACATACCCCTCTATCACAACAAAGTGACTATAGTTTTGTCCCTCAACAAGAATATATCGAAAGACTAGATAGTGCACTTATGGATCTTCCGATAGAAGTTTATATAAACAAACTAATTGATATTGCAAACAACTCAGAAAACTGTATAACTTGGTATAGAAGTATACTGGCAAGTCGTGCACAATCCTTGCCAGGGTGTCCCAGAGGAAAACTTTTAAATAGAAAGTCAACACGAGTCAGCAACTTTTTGTCAAAATACGCAAACGATTGCTACCTATTACATTTGTTTTTGCAAGGTGACAAATCTCAAATTGATGAGGTATTCAAAAAAGATGAATCGAAGTCTGTCTCTTCTACAGACAAGTTAGTTGATCATAATTTAAATGATATTAATATTCGTGTCAGTGTTCACACCCCTATTGAGCGAGTTACAGCCCTCGAGAAATTAGAACAGTATAATAGTAAGATTATTAACAAATTACAGACCGAAAATCATCAACTTAGAGAGAATTTTAAAGTAATGAAAATAAATTTGATTCCCATTTACAGGAGTGTGAACGAAAATCAGTTCAATATGACTCAAAATTCAAAGTTTTATTACAACAAACGAATTCGCTGGACAACATAGACTTGATTTCATTGAGAGAAGATACAAAACATTTACGTTCCGAGTTAGACCGTGTAAATACAGTTGTTTTAATTGCACAGAAATCCTTAAGTGACCTCAAGGCAACCCGTCAATCGTCATACGCTTCAAAGGTTTCACCAGAGAAAACAACAAATAATCGGAGTGACCAGTCACAGGTCAATACACATGACATAACTGAAGATCACCGTTCTATTATAAACGGAAATAAGGTACTATTGGATTGTGAGGAGTCAAACGAATACAAGAACGATAGAGTGGGTAAACGTGATAAGCCTGAATCTGTAGGTGATAGAGAAAAACCGGTAATTACGGATAACAGAATACAAGTACAAGCAGATGTTCACTATGCTGATTCACAACTAA
>MJUU01002832.1:207626-217873 GCA_002080025.1 Modiolus philippinarum | reverse complement strand
TCTAAACTTACGTCCGATGTCTTCGTTGGAGTAAAACCACGGAAACGCACAAAACGATACTATATATCTGGCATTGACGGAAGATCAACAAGAGCTGGTATGCTTCAGTATTTAGAACAGAAAGGTGTTAAAACGACTTTCTTACAAATTTTTAACGACAAATTCAATTCGGACCGATTAAGTGCAAAACTGAACGTATCGGAAGAGTCCTCTTATATAATTGACTATGATTTTGTGTGGCCACAGGGAGTACGTTGTAGACGGTGGTACAACAACAGAGAATGGCAGCAAAGATGGTATGACAACGGTGACAACCAACAAGAACATGATTAAAATATTAATAAACATGATATTTTTGCATTATTTATTTATTTTCTGTTTCGGTTATCATTGCTTTGAGATTAATGAAGATAAAAGTTTTATCATGGAATGTAAGTGGAATAATGTCTTCCACTGTTTGTCTGTTGAATTTATTGACTTTAACTAGTTGTAATATTGCTATAATTTCAGAGCATAAATTAAAACCAAATTATTTGCCTTATATGAACAGCATTGACAAAAATTTTAATTCTGTTTCTAAAACAGACCGTTTAATTGATGATTATAAATGTTCTCATGGAAAAGATTGTGTATCAATTTTATACAAGAAATCGTTGGAATATTCGATACATGAAATTTTTGAAACAAATTCTGATAGAATAGTTGGCATTGAATTTAAAAGTCAAAAAACGGGAATCTGTGTTTATTTTTGGTGTATACCTACCTTCGTGTGGGTCCATTGAGTACTGTAAACAAGATTTAGGTGCTTTGGATGATCTTTATGCATACTATAGTAATTTCGGAAAAGTAATATTAGCTGGGGATTTCAATGCCCCTTGTGTTGATTAGAATATATAGTTTGCTAATATATCCAAATCAAATGAACTTTTGAATTTTGTAAAAAGGTACTCTCTCTGTCCTCCATTTACGAATGAATTTAGACTGTCATTGAAAGAACCGCATTATACGTTTATTTTAAAACTTACCATGTTGAAATATGTTATTGTAAATAACACTATGAACAGAAAAAAGTACTGTCCATACCAGGAACAGTGATTTTTTCACTGTCATTCACTGTTCTCTGCTGTGGTAGTACTGTGAAATATCTATTAAGTACTCTCAAGAACTGTGGCAATCGGGGACAGTCATTAGCAGTAATACCCAAGTACTGTGATTAACTGTCCAGTACTGTAACAGTAACACACAGTAAATGACAGTCTTTACGACTACTGTCGTGCACTGTCCCGGATTGTTACAGTTCATGTCAGTTATTGACAGTATTTGGTGTTACTGTCATGCACTGTCCTTAATTGTAACAGTGCATGACAGTTAGTTACAGTATTTGAAATAACTGTGTTGCACTGTTGCGGATTGCGACAGTGCAACTCAGTTAATAACAGTGATTTTTTACCGTATATGTACAAGTTAATTCCTTTTATCTATAATTATCTAAAATTTTCAAAATCAATCTATTTTTATAGATAAATTGTAATAGTGTTCATGGATATTTATTTATTATTATTTTTTTAATTTATTAAACAAAATAAACTATTTTATCCCTAGATTAACTCAGTTGCCTTTATTTATTTTGCAAAATGTTTATTTGTTTTTTTGATTTTTAATTTCCAGCCGCAAATTGCAGATAGATAGAACGGTAACATAGCTATTACATACGAAACTTCATGACATTTAAAATTCCCGGTGATGGTTTCAGAAATATCTGCATTCAACGTTATTTACTCATTCAAAAGGAAAGTTTCGCGTTTATTTCATTAAACTTTTCAGCACCATAAATATTTGTATATCCGATATTTAATTGCTTTTAGGGGACGACCATTTGAATTTTAGGGTGTGTGGTTTTGGCGATTTCCCCTACAAAAAATATTCGTCTTCATGAGAATTTCAAAAATTATTTATTCACATCAAATGTCAAATCAAAATAATTTATTTGCATTTGCATAAAAAAAAATTATTCTTTAGTTCTTCAAATTAAAATTAAATATCTATTATAATTGACACCAAGATTAAATTATTCATTTACCCCGCCCCCCGAATATAAATATCAAATCGTCAAAACTTTAGCAGCCAAGATAAGTTTAGTATTTTCACGAATTATTTCTTAATCTTGCTGATTACAGGTCAAAAACTTCACGGTCATTATCCAAAAGCATAGTTAAGTTAGCTCAAAAAAAGTTTTTTACTGTATTAAAAATTAGTATCAAAAAGGAAATAATTATCTCCATTCAAAATCGTACATGCATACAGATCTGGCGGAGTGTTTATAATCTGCAAAGGGATATGAATATTTTTTTTTCTATTTAGACGTCGCCAAGTGTGTCTTGTTTTGCGTGTTCTATGGTGAATGTATAAAATTGTTGTCTGATGTACATTCACTCCATATCCCTTTAAATGTACACAACAAAAATACATCAAAAACCAATTCGCGATGTGAATTATAAATTGTCACGTTAATTTCTTTATTTACGAAGAAGTATGATCATTAAGGCGTGAATTTGTTCCTATGTTGAGTCATTTTTAGAATATGCTCAGATGCACGTTGCCGAAAATCGAGTAAGGTGGTCTCTAGTAAATGTATTTCTTGAAAATAAAATTTATATATGCTACACTTGTATGTTTTCTAGATTATTAGCAGTCGAACATTGCCGTGAATAGCTTTTTGTGTCCATTTTAGCTATTTTACAGTGTTTGAGAGGATAGTCACTACACAAAATGCACCAAGAACCAAAACATTTTTTTGGTTACGAATGAATAAACATATGCTGAATTTAAATTCACAATAACTTTGGTATTTAGTTATTTGGCCTTCCAAACAGCAGTTAGTTTTTTTTTTCGGTTCTGGATGTCCTAAACAACGAATTTCAACAAAAACCTAAAGAAAAACTGTCAAAATTGTATATAAGTGGTAAGTTGAGTGGCTGAATCTGTTATCTAAATGTATGAAAATGCATTCGATTTGATTTTATTATGACAGTGTATGTAACAAATGACCTGTTACCACAGTTTTCGAGAAGATTTTATGCATTTGGTAAATGTAGTCAATTTCGTGTCGAATGGTGTAGGAAATTATTTCAAATATAGACCTCGTTTTGCGTAGAAATTATAATGCAAAATATTTTAGTTTTTTATATAGAAGTGGATATCATATACTCATTTTCCTCAAACAATGTCAAACAACAACACTGAGAACCACTTATGCACCATTTAGATAGCATTGAATTATCTGTTGTACAACAAATTCAAAAATATTGAGCCTTTGTAAAGAAGCATTAATTATACAACTAATAAACTATAGATACTATGTATTAATGTATTCGCAACATCCATTAAATGCGGAAAAAATAACAAACCAATTGAAAAAATATTGTCTTCACAGAGCAGGCAACCGTTTTCGTAAATTTTACTAGGGTAATTACCGGATTGTGTAATCCAGGTTATAGGTAACGATTAATTTATCACTTTGAATAGATTTGATATGTTCATTTAGTGGGTATCATACCTTAATTTTTATGTGTCAGAAATGAACAATAAATATGTATGTAAAAATGCTCTCCTTCAGTATTTTGATGTTAAATAAATAGCTGTCCTTTGTATATCTTATGTATTTTACTGAGATGCATGACAGGGAAATTATGAGAGTACTCCAGAGAAATTTGTTAGGGAAGAAATTAACAACGTAGGCTACACATTTTGCTCGTATGTCCTTGGCTATTATATGTCTTATAAATGTAATCAAGACTGTTGCCAGTACAGCTCCATGTACATGTAAATCGTGACCTGGTGGACACTAAAGCCATTTTTAAAATATCAAAAAAAATCATGCTATCTGATTTTTAAGGGGTGCTTTGATTGGAACTGAGTATGAAATTTAGTTGTCTTGATTTTATTCAAATCTTCAGTTCAGTGCACAAATTAAACATTCTGTGCATATTTTGCATTCACTAGGCTAGCACCCTTTGTAAGTTTGTTGAAATAAATAACGTTTTCTTGGAAATAAACACACAAATTTGACTTTATTTAGCCAAGGACCATTTAAACACAGGTAAATCGATGTCTCCTATCTAGTACAGGTAATTAAATATACTTGTTTTATGATCTTGTTAATTTGACACAGCTGTAATGTTGATTGAATTAATAAACAATTTTCAACTATACACACGTGTAGTACTTTCAGTAAATGACCATATTTATAGATGTGTTGGTGTACAAACTCGTGTGCTGTGTTATCAATAACTATGCATATGACATGACTTGCATTTTGAAGTCTAAAGTAAAGATGTTTAGTTTTCCGTGTAAAAGCTCTGTTAATATGAAAAGAACATTACAAAGAGCATATCGTTTACTCTATGATACTACAGATATCAGTACCAGTTACCGTTAACCTTGATTGAAGCAGTTCCATAAATAATAGAGTCGGTAATTCTATTTGTGTTATCGTCGCCAGTGTACAACACATCGTGTGTGATTTGGCATCGTCACCAGTGTGCAATAAAATGTGTTGTGCATCTTCAGTCACAACATGGCATTATCATAGCAGAATCCATGCTACATAAATTATGTACGCACGGGAAATTTCATGCAAAATTTTGGGATGATATTTCGGGTATACATGTTTATTTTAGCAATTTCTAGAGATTTCGCGTCTAATTCCCTGTTGACTGACAATTTTGTTCTTAAATAATTGACCGCAGAAATTCAGGCAAAACATAGAAATAAACTCGTTTATATTGAAATCAGTATGCTTTTATATATCAATATGGATACGTCTGGTTCATCATTTTCGTCTCTTACGATAAATTCTAGTCTAAAATTTCGCATGACCTGAATAATTTCGAATTTTGGGTTTAAACCTTATGCCGACCCCGTCAGATTGAAGTCAAGTTACCCCGAGGAGAGCTTGGTATGGTAAAAAATCTATGTGCAAAAAGAAACCTATAACATTCTAAGAAAATTCGCACTATAACCCGATAATGCTACTGGTAAAACAATAAAGATTCTTTCTAATTTTTAGAGGAAAATCGTTTCAGCGCTGAAAAATATTTTTTGCTTAAAACTAATGCAGCTGTAAATACATGTAATGTCCAAAAATAGTAGGACTGAGATGTAAACAGAAGGTAAAAAAAAAATTCACGAATAAATTATAGTCCTATAAATAATATTTCACCGAAAGGGAGAAATCCAATTGCTGCTGCCTTAAACCAGGGACATGTCTCTGCTTAAACTTATACGAAAAGCATATTGACTCGATGAGTGCCCTGTGGTTGTTAACTTGTGTTTGTCTTCTATTGTTCTTTTTGTCGGGCAAAGGATGACAGCAATTGTAAGAATACTATGCCAGTTGATTTTATGTTTGTTGACGATCCCGCATCCATGACATGATAAACATGGATATAGCTTTGCTCGACATCCAGCAATGAATTCCGCTCAAGCCGGTGCTAGGGGCCGTCTTGAACTTACTATGAGGTATGAGCATAGCTCATTGTTGAAGGCCTCATGGTGTGTTCAAGATGAAGAACAACAATAAAAGCGTTGTTTTATTGCTTGTTCTCACATCCCCTCTCTCCTTTCTCCGGGTCTCTATTTATTCCTGTCCGCCGCTCTAGTCGTAGTGTTATTAAGTCTCCCAAACGAAGTTTGGGGATACTTATTGTTTTTACTCAATTCTTATTTTTATTTTCTTTGAAACTAAGGTGAATTCAGTCTTTCATTGTTGAGTTAACTCAATTTTTTCATAATGAGAGATAATTAAATAATATATTTCACACTTTTAAACTATTATTGAATCATTCTTTCATTTTGAATTGTTTCAGTTATTTATTTATTTTTATGTAAATTCATGAAGTCTACAGGGAATCAAGCATGCAACTCAAGTCCAACAAAATACAATGAATGTGTAATTCG
Organism: Modiolus philippinarum; assembly: GCA_002080025.1. Lineage (NCBI taxonomy): Eukaryota > Metazoa > Mollusca > Bivalvia > Mytilida > Modiolidae > Modiolus > Modiolus philippinarum. The sequence goes on along the minus strand of MJUU01002832.1, from coordinate 211,915 downwards.
TCAATACACAGAAAAATATGTTTACACGTGCAATGCTACTAGCAACTGCTGATGTCAATCTATCGTTCGGGTGTCACAAAGGGACATACTGTGTACTTAAAGCGTGATTCGTCATGAATGAAATCAAGACTGAATATGAAAAAGAATCATTTTGCGCATCTTTTATTTCTTTATGTATTTTCTGAATTGAAAATTATTTAATTGCAGTCTGCAACAAAAGGCAATTCAGTTCAATAAAGTAACGTTCCAAAATTTCTTTCGCTTATAATTTTTTAAACATGCCTTTTTGCCACATTACCAGGTTTTAACTTTTTGTAGTATGTATTGATACGGTCATGAAGTGAAAAATTAAAAACTTTTCTGCAATCAAGGATTTGTAAAAAATTGTTGCTACAATCTGCTTGCAATCATGCTTGTTTAGTACAACTACTGCGCCTCTGTATGTCTTGCTGATGCAGTTACAACCATGAATAAATAAATTGTTTTCGTCTAATAAAATAAATAATCTATTTTTGCGTTTTTATCTTATATTCAACATTATACCGTCAAACACCAAACATTATGGAACTATTTCAGGTATGCCTAGTGTTAACGGGAAATCGATGTGTATTCCGCTTAAATTTGAATTGAATGCATTTTTATTTTTCGTAATACTTTAAAAAAAAAATCCTGAAATACAAAATTATAGGAATAAGAATAAAATATAGCGATAATACCATTTTTAAAAAAGTTGTATAAACGTGAATACATATGTATGCCACAAATTTTATGCATTTTTAGATTATTTTTATTTATTTCATAAAATACATTTCAGTTTGAATAAACATCGAAAAATGTTAATTTGACCCCCTGCTATGTGTACACGTGTCGGAAGGTGCTCAGGTAAGTTTGTCAGGTCACCTGTGCTGTGTAATTCGATAAAAACAAGTGCCCCGTGGCTAGCCGCGGTTTTAGTCCCACGGATCAGATGTTCTAATATTTGTTCCAAAAGGAAGAAATATTATGTCAATGTTTATTATATTTTTAAAAAAAAATCAAATTCTCTCACAGAAAGTAATAAATTGTTTCTCTATAGTAAATTTAAGAAAAAAAATGAAATTGAACCATATTTGGAAAAATATTTTTAAAAAATGAAAATAGAAAATATTTAACGAAATTAAGAGTCAGCGATCATATTTTAGAAATTGAAAGGGAAAGGTACAAAAATATTAAACGAGAAAACACAAAATGTAAGAACTGCAACTCCAACACTACTGATGATGAAGAACATTTCTTATTTTCATGTAATAACAACATAGAGAAAACTATTTACAGGAAATAAAACGTTTAATACCAAATATTGAAAGCAAACCAGAAAAACTGTATGTATGTTTTAATTGTCCACAATTCGTGCAGTATACTGCTTCATTCGTTACACCAATGTATTTTGCGCTGAGGACTCTGTGCTGTGGACTCAACAACTGCATGATTTTTCATTTTGTAATCTTTGTTCTTTTTTTATGGTTTTGTTATTGTTCATTTATGCCTTCAACCTTAATGTATATGGGTGCAAATGTGCATTTAAACAGGGACTATACATTATGTATAGTCCCTGATTTAAATAAATAAATACTATAATATTTTTCCAATGAAACTTTTGTCAGGTGGAACAAATGTATGTTTACAAAGGCAGTGCTTTAGGGACCGACCATTTAACTTGAAAGGAGGGGGGGGGGGGGGGCTATGGTTTTCTTCCAAAAAATATTTTGGAGCAAATTTTGTGTGAAAAAATATTTTGGCTGCTAAAATGATGAAAAAAAAATTCTGAAAGAAGCTTTCTGCCCAAAAAAATAATGTTAATATAAAAACTATTTTTGTTGATGCATGTGAAACAAAAAAGTATCAAGAAAAACTATAACCCCCTCCCCCTTCAAGTTAAATGGTCGGTCCCTTAGTAATTGGAACGTCGTCCATTCAATTAACAATCTCCGATCAGCGAAAGACCAGAATACTAGTACATGTTTCCGAAATGGCCATACAGCTCATTAAAATTATTGCAGTTGGAGTTAACATATGTGTTATGGTCTCATGTTCATTTACTCTATATCCTTTCGTGAAATATGTATAGTGCGAGCGATGGCCAAATAACACAATATACATGATATATAATCATGTCATCTGACTCAATTTGCGAAGTTAAACGTTTGAAAACAGGCATATTAATGTCTGGATCTGGTATATTTCATGCACTATGACCGTTTTTTAGATCAGAACGAGGAAAATCATCAAAATTTCTCTTCTTGCCTTAAATAAAAATGATACTATTGGTAATTTTGAAAAGCTGTCATACTGGTCTTTGCAGATTATTAAAAGACAACTGAAACGGTCCTTTATTTTATAATAATTTACTTGCAAATTACACCCATAGGGGTAAGCAAATACAAAAATACAGTTATTATTTAGTGAGAAAAAACAATACAGTTACTAATTTTCCAGTGAAATGCGACTCATCTAAATAGAACATGTTTCGCATTACTCGACCTAAAGAAGTCGTTTAGAGGTTTTTTCTGTGTAATGTCAAATCCTAATTCGGGAAAGCGTTGAAGAAAAACAATGCCCTATTTACAAATCGGAACTCAAACAAAATTTCACAACTGAATTTCATAGCATAGGCAAAATCGCCTTTAAAAGTTTGGATCCAGTTTACAAATGAATGAATATCCCAACATAAATGTTGCACTTTTAGTTCGTTTATGCTTCAAAAATAAGCCATAAATTATAAATAATTGTAGAATTCCTCACAATAAGTATTGAATTTCAATCTGTTAGTTTCGCTGTCTTATTAAGGGGAGCTAACAATGTCTCACTGAAGGTATCCTAAAAACGTTTGATCCTTTTACATTTATAAGCCATGGAAATGTTATCGATTTTTAGATGTGAAAAATATATGGCGTTTGTGTTACTTTAAAATGTTGCTTCAAATGGAACCATACCTGGCTTCAAAGATCAACAAAGGTCCTTTCGTCTTCTTGAGTATAATAATCTATAACTTATCTATATTAGGAGCACTGGAAAACATTTATTAGATACACGTGTGCAATTACAATCAAACTTGGTCACAACGGTCTTTGATTCTGTGGTAAAACACATTCAAAGATAAAAGAACCCGAAACTATTGATGAATTGGGTTCAAAATCAAAATGTATAACTAATCCATCGCAGTTTATTAATTGATATTTGAAAATGAAATTCATTTATGCATACAGGCTAATTTTGTTTACCGTTGAAGGCATTTCAAGATGTGGAACAGCAATTAAATACTCGCTTAAATTGTAAGATTGGTTTACCCGGGTGATTTTTTATTTTTATTTTTATTTATTTATTTTTTTTTTTGCCTAATGTATAGTTTACTCCAGATCATTTCTCTTTCTTCAAGATCTCGGGGGTTTCTTGTTTTAATGGTACACAATACTTGATATAAACTAACACGTGAAACACTCGTAAGAGTGGTTATTCCTATTTTGTGTCGTCAACAATGGTGAACGTAGGAGAGAAACAATCATACCGAGTTTTATATCATTGCACTTAGAACGCCACTGAGATCCACATACTCTCACTGTAGTCCAGCCTTGCAGATAGTTAATCAATTACAAGTGTGTTAAAATTTTCTATGATAAATAGTTTGTGTAAATAATATTATTACTAACCTCTGCAAGTTTGAATTTTTACTCGTGTATATATGCACCACTATTGAATTACCTCCCTTTTTAGTCTAGAAGAGATGCATTTAAATCTTTACCTATTATATTTTAGTCAAAGCACTGCTAACTTGCACTTAGACAATTGCAGACAATATACAGAAAAATAACATGACTAATAGCAGGAGTTAACTTAATCTCAGAAAATTTATTCCATGCACATATATAGGAGAAATTAAACCATATTTTGTTTTTCCAAAAAAATGTATAACTTATCAAGCGACAATTTTTCATATTCGTCCAAATGAGTTAAATAGAGTTAATAAAGACGGTGTTTGGGGTTCACTGCAGCCAGTAATGGTACGTCCCCCTTTTAACTCTTAGACTGGATATTCAATTTGTAATTGTTTTTAATACCTTTCTGTAGAACATTTTATAACAAATTCATGCTACACTACATGAGAGTTCCGATTATTTTGCCTCTTACTTACATTTTTTTAAATAACGACCATTATCAATCAAATACTTACTAGACACCCCTTTTATTTCATCATTTTTCAGTCTGATTGTGTGATTGTGAATCATTATTCATGTAGATTTCGTTTAAAGACA
>MJUU01002832.1:195445-207584 GCA_002080025.1 Modiolus philippinarum | reverse complement strand
AAAAAAAAAAAAAAAAAAAAAAAAAAAAAACACGAACAGAAAGCAGTTTGTAGAAAACGGGCATCTATCTTCTCAAGGGTCTAAGAAACACGGGTTATTTGATTTTCGGGGGGGGGGATTTAAAATTCCTGGCCCTGATTTTTGCCAAAAAAAAAAAATTCTGACCAGCATCTTTGTTGAAAAAAAATATTCTGGCTCTGACTTTGTCCATCAAATAAAAAAAAAAAACCTGGCATAGTGTACAGCGGGAAAAATAATCTATCACGTGTAGCGGGCAAAAAAAATTCCCGGCTCGGGTAAAAATCCCAGGCCCCCAATTGAAATGATATAGTTTTGTTGATTTTAATACTTTCAATAGACGTTATCTATTTTTTCAATTAACACACCCGAGTAACATGTACACCCCCTGTATCATGTTATTTTGCCAATAATNTTTTTTTTTTTTTTGCTTCTTTTAGTACCAACTTCCAACTTAATGTTGACTTAAATTTTCAATCCCTGTCGGGAAATTTAAAATCTTTGCTTCATTATTTATTTCTATTATATAGTTTTTCTGTTATAATTCTGTTTTACTTCTAATCAAATAATCCAGTATAAATAAAAGTTGTTATTAACTGATGACTTAAAATACAGTGTGATTTGCCCATTTAATATAACCGGATGTTTTTGGCACTTAGAATTTATACAGGGCAAATGCCCTGTATAGAAATTTATACAGGGCAGATGCCCTGTATTAAAATTAATACAGGGCAAATGCCCCGTATAAATGAATCGGCCATATTGGTTAAGTTACACTCTGTTTTTTGTCTTTATCGCATATGTTAACTTTTTTTTCTTTTTGACTATTGATTTGAATTACTGAGAGTGAGAATAAAAAATAAACACAGCACAACTCAGAAGATTTCCTTTGATAACGTTCCAAATATTAACACTGTGCTTTACAGTTATATATAGTATTTGTCAGCAGAAAAATAGTACTCATCAGCCGCATCCCGTTTCAGCTCACACCAGATCAAGGGGATTTGTAAACAACATGATAGTGCAATATTTTTTTTTCTACTACAAGTTGAAAATGCAATAGAAATCTTTTTTATACCGTCGTGACTTTGTAATATGGAAATTTGCATGCTGTAATTAAGACTGGTAAAGATATTGCCTGAAATTGTAAGTCATCAGTTAATAAAGGTGTCATAAAATGGGAATTTTCATATTAATCCTGTATAATGTCCTCGTACAGTCGTATTGGGTTTCGATCACTTGTATTGGCCCTCGGCTTTGTCTCGGGCCAATACAGATGACCTCAACCCAATACGACTGTACTGGACATTATACAGGATTAATATGAAAATACCCATTTAATAACACTATAGTATTTCATTGAAGACATTATTTTCTTTTCAGTAAATTTGCACGGGCTTTTTATTTTATACAGGAAATAATTGATTTGACAATTTGTATTTTTCATCAAAAAGTTGTGGAAATAATCAAATTAAAAGCTGAAACTTACGTATTAATATTTCTATTTGGTATTTTTAACTATCAGTTTTGGATTCAGCAAAAGATAGTCTTTATAAATACATATACATGAATCTAGCACAAATACGGTAATACTGTGATCGACTGTGACTGTCTGTCACAATTCACCACAGTGCAGGACAGTACAAGTGAAACTGTAATTAACTGACATGAACTGTAACAATCCGGGACAGTGCATGACATTAGTCGTAAATACAGTCATTTACTGCGAGTAACTGTGACAGTACAGGACAGTGAATTACAGTACTTGGGTATTACTGTTAATGACTGTCCCCGATTGGCACAGTTCTTGACAGTATTTAATAGATATTTCACAGTACTACCACAGCAGAGAACAGTGAATGACAGTGAAAAAATCACTGTTCCTGGTATGGACAGTACTTTTTTCTGTTCATAGTGTAATGTTCTAGTAAGACAAATGAGATCTTACGAAATCCTTGAAGAAGGGTCATTCAGTTCAACGTCCGACCACTTACCTGTAGTTGCGGAATTTGAGATTCCTGATATAAATTACACAAAACCCGAACAATTAAAAAAACTCCCAGCGTGGCATAAAGTGAAAGAAAATGATCTCATGGCGTATAAATCAAGTTTATCAGAATCTTTGGAACAATTACTTACTAAAATACAAACAAATAGTAACAGTGGTGTAGATATTTTTTTATCAAAATTTGTTGATATTCTGCTATCCTCTGCCAAAGAACACATTCCAACTTCATCGTACAATCCATATACTAAACCGTACTGGAATAGTGATGTTAAAAATGCACACAAAAGGGAACGCGGGATGCGCATTATTTGGGCTTAAGAGGTTAGACTTCGGGGATTGCAGCACATATCATATTATAATTATAAAAGAGCAAAACGGGACTTTAAAAACGCCCAGTTATTTGCTCATGAAAAGTATTTGACAGAGGTATATAAAGACTTGAATACATATGCAGAATGTGATCTGAGACTCTTTTGGAAATCCTTTAAGAGACAAAAACCTACTCGATCAAAAGTACAGAAATATTGTATGAAGATGAGTTGTCTAATACCCCACAATCTGTGTGTGATGCCTTTGCGAGATATTTTAATAAACTGTACTATCCCAATAACCAAAATGACTTCGACTCTAAAAATTTTGAAAATGTGAATGAAAATAATAATGAGTGTAAAACGAGGTATTCTGATGGAAATGGTTATCTTCAATATCTACCAGGGGGGTCCGATTATTGAAGAAGTTATTATTTCAGTAATAAAACAATTGAAACGTAAAAAGGCCAGTGGCGAGGATTTAATTCAAAATGAACATATAATTTTTGGTGGGCCTAAAGTTATCCTGTGTTTAAAAACTATGTACAATATGATTATAGATAGGCAAGAAATTCCAAAAGGTTGGCGGAATGGTCTTATTGTCCCTATTTTCAAAGGAGGTGATAAGATAAAATATGCACCTGATAGTTATAGACCTGTATGTTTGTTATCCTGTCTGTTGAAGATTTTTGAGCGCATTATATTAAATCGAATACAAATTTATAGTGATCTTTATAATAATTTTCCGTCAGCCCTACAACAAGGTTTCCAAAGGAATCTCAGTTGTCTGACATAATTGTTTTTCAATATAACACAGGAAAACAATTCATACCAGTACACTAATGACTGCAATATACCAAGACATGATTGTTGTTTAATATAAAACCGGAAAACATTTTATAACAGTACACAAATGACTGTACTATACCAAGACATACATGTTGTTCAATATAACTCAAGGAAAACAACTTTTACCAGTACAGAAGTGATTGTAATATACCAAGACATGATTGTTGTACAAAATTGCACCAAAAAAAAAATCATACCAGTACACGAATGACTGTAATTTACAAAGACACGATTGCTATTCAATATAACACAGGAAAACAGTTTATACCAATACACAAATGACTCTAAGATACCAAGACATGATTGTTGTTCAATATAGCACAGACAACAAATTATACAAGTGCACGAATGATTGTAATATACCAAGACATAATTGTTGTCCAATATAACACAGGAAAACAATTTATACCAGTACACCAATGACTGAAGTATATCAAGACATGATTGTTGTTTAATATAATACAGGAAAACAATTTATACCAGTACACAAATGACTGTTATATACCAGGACATGATTGTTGTTCAATATAACACAGGAAAATAATTTACACCAGGAAATTAATGACTGTGATATACAAAGACATGATTGTTGTTCAATATAACACAGGAAAGCATTTCATACCAGTACACTGAAGACTGCAATATACCAAGACATGATTGTTGTTAAATATAAAACCGGAAAACATTTTATACCAGTACACAAATGATTCTAATAAACTAAGACATGGTTGTTGTTCAATATATCACAGAAAACATTTATACCAGTACACAAGTGACTGTACTATACCAAGGCATACATGTTGTTCAATATAACTCAAGGAAAAGAACTTTTACCAGTACACAAATGATTGTAATATACCAAAACATGATTGTTGTACAAAATTGCACAGAAAAAAAAATCATACCAGTACACGAATGGCTGTAATTTGCAAAGACTCGATTGCTATTCAATATAACACAGGAAAACATTTTATAGCAGTACACAAATGACTCTAATATACCAAGACATGATTGTTGTTCAATATAGCACAGAAAACAATTCATACCAGTGCACGAATGACTGTAATATACCAAAACATATTTGTTGTTCAATATAACACAGGAAAACAATTTATACCAGTAAACCAATGACTGTAGTATATCAAGACATGATTGTTGTTTAATATGATACAGGAAAACAATTTATACCAGTACACAAATGACTGTAATATACCAAGACATGATTGTTGTACAAAATAGCACAGAAAAAACCATACCAGTACACGACTGACTGTAATTTACACAGACACGATTGCTATTCAATATAACACATGAAAACATAATATACCAAGACATCATTGTTGTTCAATAAAGCACAGAAAACAGTTTATACCAGTACACAAATGACTGTAATATACCAAGACTTAATTGTTGCTCAATATAACACTGGAAAACAATTTATACCAGTAAACCAATGACTGTAGTATACCAAGACATGATTGTTGCTTAATATGATACAGGAAAACAATTTATACCAGTACACAAATGACTGTAATATACCAGGACATGATTGTTGTTCAATATAACACAGGAAAACAATTCATACAAGTACACTAATCACTGCAATATACCAAGACATGATTGTTGTTTAATATAAACCGGAAAACATTTTATACCAGTACACAAATGATTCTAATATACCAAGACATGGTTGTTGTTCAATATACCACAGAAAACATTTATACCAGTACACGAATAACTGTACTATACCAAGGCATACATGTTGCTCAATATAACTCAAGGAAAACAACTTCTACCAGTACACAAATGATTGTAATATACCAAGACATGATTGTTGTACAGAATTGCACAGAAAAAAATCTTACCAGTACACGACTGACTGTAATTTACAAAGACACGATTGCTCTTCAATATAACACAGGAAAACATAATATACCAAGACATCATTGTTGTTCAATAAAGCACAGAAAACAGTTTATACCAGTACACAAATGACTGTAATATACCAAGTCATAATTGTTGCTCAATATAACACAGGAAAACAATTTATACCAGTAAATCAATGACTGTAGTATATCAAGACATGATTGTTGTTTAATATGATACAGGAAAACAATTTGTACCAGTACACAAATGACTTTAATATACCAGGACATGCTTGTTTTTCAATATAACACAGGAAAACAATTTACACCAAGAAATTAGTGACTGCGATATACCAAGACATGATTGTTGTTCAATATAACACATGAAAACAATTCATACAAGTACACTAATCACTGCAATATACCAACACATGATTGTTGTTTAATATAAAACCGGAAATCATTTTATACCATTACACAAATGATTCTAATATACCAAGACATGGTTGTTGTTCAATATACCACAGAAAACATTTATACCAGTACACGAATAACTGTACTATACCAAGGCATACATGTTGCTCAAAATAACTCAAGGAAAACAACTTCTACCAGTACACAAATGATTGTAGTATACCAAGACATGATTGTTGTACAATATAGCACAGAAAAAATCATACCAGTACACGACTGACTGTAATTTACACAGACACGATTGCTATTCAATATAACACAGGAAAACATAGTATACCAAGACATCATTGTTGTTCAATAAAGCAAAGAAAACAGTTTATACCAGTACACAAATGACTGTTATATACCAAGACTTAATTGTTGCTCAATATAACACAGGAAAACAATTTATACCAGTAAACCAATGACTGTAGTATATCAAGACATGATTGTTGTTTAATATGATACAGGAAAACAATTTATACAAGTACACAAATGACTGTAATATACCAGGACATGATTGTTGTTCAATATAACACAGGCAAACAATATACACCAGGAAATTAATGACTGTGATATACCAAGACATGATTGTTATTCAATATAACACAGGAAAACAATTCATACCAGTACACTGATGACTGCAATATACCAACACATGATTGTTGTTTAATATAAAACCGGAAAACATTTTATACCAGTACACAAATGATTCTAATAAACCAAGACATAGTTGTTGTTCAATATATCACAGAAAACATTTATACCAGTACACAAATGACTGTACTATACCAAGGCATACATGTTGTTCAATATAACTCAAGGAAAACAACCTTTGCCAGAACACAAGTGATTGTAATATACCAAGACATGATTGTTGTACAAAATTGCACCAAAAAAAAAATCATACCAGTACACGACTGACTGAAATTTACAAAGACACGATTGCTATTCAATATAACACAGGAAAACAGTTTATACCAGTACACAAATGACTCTAAGGTACCAAGACATGATTGTTGTTCAATATAGCACATAAAACAAATTATACAAGTGCACGAATGATTGTAATATACCAAGACATAATTGTTGTCCAATATAACACAGGAAAACAATTTATACCAGTACACCAATGACTGTAGTATATCAAGACATGATTGATGTTTAATATAATACAGGAAAACAATTTATAACAGTACACAAATGACTGTTATATACCAGGACATGATTGTTGTTCAATATAACACAGGAAAACAATTTACACCAGGAAATTAATGACTATGATATACAAAGACATGATTGTTGTTCAATATAACACAGGAAAGCAATTCAAACCAGTGCACTGAAGACTGCAATATACCAAGACATGATTGTTGTTTAATATAAAACCGGAAAACATTTTATACCAGTACACAAATGATTCTAATAAACTAAGACATAGTTGTTGTTCAATATATCACAGAAAACATTTATACCAGTACACAAATGACTGTACTATACCAAGGCATACATGTTGTTCAATATAACTCAAGGAAAACAACTTTTACCAGTACACAAATGATTGTAATATACCAAGACATGATTGTTGTACAAAATTGCACAGAAAGAAATCATACCAGTACACGAATGACTGTAATTTGCAAAGACTCGATTGCTATTCAATATAACACAGGAAAACAGTTTATACCAGTACACAAATGACTCTAATAAACCAAGACATAATTGTTGCTTAATATAACACAGGAAAACAATTTATACCAGTAAACCAATGACTGTAGTATATCAAGAGATGATTGTTGTTTAATATGATACAGGAAAACAATTTATACCAGTAAACCAATGACTGTAGTATATCAAGACATGATTGTTGTTTTATATGATACAGGAAAACAATTTATACCAGTACACAAATGACTGTAATATACCAAGACATGATTGTTGCACAAAATAGCACAGAAAAAAATCATACCAGTAAACGACTGACTGTAATTTACACAGACACGACTGCTATTCAATATAACACAGGAAAACATAATATACCAAGACATCATTGTTGTTCAATAAAGCACAGAAAACAGTTTATACCAGTACACAAATGACTGTAATATACCAGGACATGATTGTTGTTCAATATAACACAGGAAAACAATTTACACCAGGAAATTAATGACTGTGATATACCAAGACATGATTGTTGTTCAATATAACACATGAAAACAATTCATACAAGTACACTAATCACTGCAATATACCAAAACATGATTGTTGTTTAAAATAAAACCGGAAATCATTTTATACCATTACACAAATGATTCTAATATACCAAGACATGGTTGTTGTTCAATATACCACAGAAAACATTTATACCAGTACACGAATAACTGTACTATACCAAGGCATACATGTTGCTCAAAATAACTCAAGGAAAACAACTTCTACCAGTACACAAATGATTGTAGTATACCAAGACATGATTGTTGTACAATATAGCACAGAAAAAATCATACCAGTACACGACTGACTGCAATTTACACAGACACGATTGCTATTCAATATAACACAGGAAAACATAATATACAAAGACATCATTGTTGTTCAATAAAGCAAAGATAACAGTTTATACCAGTACACAAATGACTGTTATATACCAAGACTTAATTGTTGCTCAATATAACACAGGAAAACAATTTATACCAGTAAACCAATGACTGTAGTATATCAAGACATGATTGTTGTTTAATATGATACAGGAAAACAATTTATACCAGTACACAAATGACTGTAATATACCAGGACATGATTGTTGTTCAATATAACACAGGCAAACAATATACACCAGGAAATTAATGACTGTGATATACCAAGACATGATTGTTGTTCAATATAACACAGGAAAACAATTCATACCAGTACACTGATGACTGCAATATACCAACACTTGAATGTTGTTTAATATAAAACCGGAAAACATTTTATACCAGTACACAAATGATTCTAATAAACCAAGACATAGTTGTTGTTCAATATATCACAGAAAAACATTTATACCAGTACACAAATGACTGTACTATACCAAGGCATACATGTTGTTCAATATAACTCAAGGAAAACAACCTTTGCCAGGACACAAGTGATTGTAAGATACCAAGACATGATTGTTGTACAAAATTGCACCAAAAAAAATCATACCAGTACACGACTGACTGTAATTTACAAAGACACGATTGCTATTCAATATAACACAGGAAAACAGTTTATACCAGTACACAAATGACTCTAAGATACCAAGACATGATTGTTGTTCAATATAGCACATAAAACAAATTATACAAGTGCACGAATGATTGTAATATACGAAGACATAATTGTTGTCCAATATAACACAGGGAAACAATTTATACCAGTACACCAATGACTGTAGTATATCAAGACATGATTGATGTTTAATATAATACAGGAAAACAATTTATACCAGTACACAAATGACTGTTATATACCAGGACATGATTGTTGTTCAATATAACACAGGAAAACAATTTACACCAGGAAATTAATGACTGTGATATACCAAGACATGATTGTTGTTCAATATAACACATGAAAACAATTCATACAAGTACACTAATCACTGCAATATACCAAGACATGATTGTTGTTTAATATAAACCGGAAAACATTTTATACCAGTACACAAATGATTCTAATATACCAAGACATGGTTGTTGTTCAATATACCACAAAAAACATTTATACCAGTACACGAATAACTGTACTATACCAAGGCATACATGTTGCTCAATATAACTCAAGGAAAACAACTTCTACCAGTACACAAATGATTGTAATATACCAAGACATGATTGTTGTACAGAATTGCACAGAAAAAAATCATACCAGTACACGACTGACTGTAATTTACAAAGACACGATTGCTCTTCAATATAACACAGGAAAACATAATATACCAAGACATCATTGTTGTTCAATAAAGCACAGAAAACAGTTTATACCAGTACACAAATGACTGTAATATACCAAGACATAATTGTTGCTCAATATAACACAGGAAAACAATTTATACCAGTAAACCAATGACTGTAGTATATCAAGACATGATTGTTGTTTAATATGATACAGGAAAACAATTTGTACCAGTACACAAATGACTGTAATATACCAGGACATGCTTGTTTTTCAATAAAACACAGGAAAACAATTTACACCAAGAAATTAGTGACTGTGATATACCAAGACATGATTGTTGTTCAATATAACACATGAAAACAATTCATACAAGTACACTAATCACTGCAATATACCAACACATGATTGTTGTTTAATATAAAACCGGAAATCATTTTATACCATTACACAAATGATTCTAATATACCAAAACATGGTTGTTGTTAAATATACCACAGAAAACATTTATACCAGTACACGAATAACTGTACTATACCAAGGCATACATGTTGCTCAAAATAACTCAAGGAAAACAACTTCTACCAGTACACAAATGATTGTAGTATACCAAGACATGATTGTTGTACAATATAGCACAGAAAAAATCATACCAGTACACGACTGACTGTAATTTACACAGACACGATCGCTATTCAATATAACACAGGAAAACATAATATACCAAGACATCATTGTTGTTCAATAAAGCAAAGAAAACAGTTTATACCAGTACACAAATGACTGTTATATACCAAGACTTAATTGTTGCTCAATATAACACAGGCAAACAATATACACCAGGAAATTAATGACTGTGATATACCAAGACATGATTGTTGTTCAATATAACACAGGAAAACAATTCATATCAGTACACTGATGACTGCAATATACCAACACTTGATTGTTGTTTAATATAAAACCGGAAAACATTTTATACCAGTACACAAATGATTCTAATAAACCAAGACATAGTTGTTGTTCAATATATCACAGACAACATTTATACCAGTACACAAATGACTGTACTATACCAAGGCATACATGTTGTTCAATATAACTCAAGGAAAACAACCTTTGCCAGTACACAAGTGATTGTAATATACCAAGACATGATTGTTGTACAAAATTGCACCAAAAATCATACCAGTACACGACTGACTGTAATTTACAAAGACACGATTGCTATTCAATATAACACAGGAAAACAGTTTATACCAGTACACAAATGACTCTAAGATACCAAGACATGATTGTTGTTCAATATAGCACATAAAACAATTTATACAAGTGCACGAATGATTGTAATATACCAAGACATAATTGTTGTCCAATATAACACAGGAAAACAATGTATACCAGTACACCAATGACTGTAGTATATCAAGACATGATTGATGTTTAATATAATACAGGAAAACAATTTATACCAGTACACAAATGACTGTTATATACCAGGACATGATTGTTGTTCAATATAACACAGGAAAACAATTTACACCAGGAAATTAATGACTGTGATATACCAAGACATGATTGTTGTTCAATATAACACAGGAAAACAATTCATACCAGTACACTGAAGACTGCAATATACCAAGACATGATTGTTGTTTAATATAAAATCGGAAAACATTTTATACCAGTACACAAATGATTCTAATAAACTAAGACATAGTTGTTGTTCAATATATCACAGAAAACATTTATACCAGTACACAAATGACTGTACAATACCAAGGCATACATGTTGTTCAATATAACTCAAGGAAAACAACTTTTACCAGTACACAAATGATTGTAATATACCAAGACATGATTGTTGTACAAAATTGCACAGAAAAAAATCATACCAGTACACGAATGACTGTAATTTGCAAAGACTCGATTGCTATTCAATATAACACAGGAAAACATTTTATAGCAGTACACAAATGACTCTAATAAACCTAACATGATTGTTGTTCAATATAGCACAGAAAACAGTTTATACCAGTACACAAATGACTGTAATATACCAAGACATAATTGTTGCCTAATATAACACAGGAAAACAATTTATACCAGTAAACCAATGACTGTAGTATATCAAGACATGATTGTTGTTTAATATGATACAGGAAAACAATTTGTACCAGTACACAAATGACTGTAATATACCAGGACATGATTGTTTTTCAATATAACACAGGAAAACAATTTACACCAGGAAATTAGTGACCGTGATATACCAAGAGATGATTGTTGTTCAATATAACACATGAAAACAATTCATACAAGTACACTAATCACTGCAATGTACCAAGACATGATTGTTGTTTAATATAAAACCGGATATCATTTTATACCAGTACACAAAAGATTCTAATATACCAAGACATGGTTGTTGTTCAATATACCAGAGAAAACATTTATACCAGTACACAAATAGCTGTAGTATACCAAGGCATACATGTTGCTCAATATAACTCAAGGAAAACAACTTCTACCAGTACACAAATGATAGTAATATACCAAGACATGATTGTTGTACAAAACAGCACAGAAAAAATCATAGCAGTACACGACTGACTGTAATTTACACAGACACGATTGCTATTCAATATAACACAGGAAAACATAATATACCAAGACATCATTGTTGTTCAATAAAGCACAGAAAACAGTTTATACCA
>MJUU01002832.1:180260-194748 GCA_002080025.1 Modiolus philippinarum | reverse complement strand
ACATGATTGTTGTTTAATATAAAACCGGAAAACATTTTATACCAGTACACAAATGATTCTAATAAACTAAGACATAGTTGTTGTTCAATATATCACAGAAAACATTTATACCAGTACACAAATGACTGTACAATACCCAGGCATACATGTTGTTCAATATAACTCAAGGAAAACAACTTTTACCAGTACACAAATGATTGTAATATACCAAGACATGATTGTTGTACAAAATTGCACAGAAAAAAATCATACCAGCACACGAATGACTGTAATTTGCAAAGACTCGATTGCTATTCAATATAACACAGGAAAACATTTTATAGCAGTACACAAATGACTCTAATAAACCAAGACATGATTGTTGTTCAATATAGCACAGAAAACAGTTTATACCAGTACACAAATGACTGTAATATACCAAGACATAATTGTTGCCTAATATAACACAGGAAAACAATTTATACCAGTAAACCAATGACTGTAGTATATCAAGACATGATTGTTGTTTAACATGATACAGGAAAACAATTTGTACCAGTACACAAATGACTGTAATATACCAGGACATGATTGTTTTTTAATATAACACAGGAAAACAATTTACACCAGGAAATTAGTAACCGTGATATACCAAGAGATGATTGTTGTTCAATATAACACATGAAAACAATTCATACAAGTACACTAATCACTGCAATGTACCAAGACATGATTGTTGTTTAATATAAAACCGGATATCATTTTATACCAGTACACAAAAGATTCTAATATACCAAGACATGGTTGCTGTTCAATATACCAGAGAAAACATTTATACCAGTACACAAAAAGCTGTAGTATACCAAGGCATACATGTTGCTCAATATAACTCAAGGAAAACAACTTCTACCAGTACACAAATGATAGTAATATACCAAGACATGATTGTTGTACAAAATAGCACAGAAAAAATCATAGCAGTACACGACTGACTGTAATTTACACAGACACGATTGCTATTCAATATAACACAGGAAAACATAATATACCAAGACATCATTGTTGTTCAATAAAGCACAGAAAACAGTTTATACCATTACACAAATGACTGTAATATACCAAGACTTAATTGTTGCTCAATATAACACAGGAAAACAGTTTATACCAGTAACCCAATGACTGTAGTATATCAAGAGATGATTGTTGTTTAATATGATACAGGAAAACAATTTATACCAGTACACAAATGACTGTAATATACCAGGACATGATTGTTGTTCAATATAACACAGGAAAACAATTTACACCAGGAAATTAATGACTGTGATATACCAAGACATGATTGTTGTTCAATATAACACAGGAAAACAATTCATACCAGTACACTGATGACTGCAATATACCAACACATGATTGTTGTTTAATATAAAACCGGAAAACATTTGATACCAGTACACAAATGATTCTAATAAACCAAGACATGGTTGTTGTTCAATATACCACAGAAAACATTAATACCAGTACACGAATAACTGTACTTTACCAAGGCACACATGTTGCTCAATATAACTCAAGGAAAACAACTTCTACCAGTACACAAATGATTGTAATATACCAAGACATGATTGTTGTACAAAATTGCACAGAAAAAAATCATACCAGTACACGACTGACTGTAATTTACAAAGACACGATTGCTCTTCAATATAACACAGGAAAACATAATATACCAAGACATCATTGTTGTTCAATAAAGCACAGAAAACAGTTTATACCAGTGCACAAATGACTGTAATATACCAAGACATAATTGTTGCTTAATATAACACAGGAAAACAATTTATACCAGTAACCCAATGACTGTAGTATATCAAGAGATGATTGTTGTTTAATATGATACAGGAAAACAATTTGTACCAGTACACAAATGACTGTAATATACCAGGACATGATTGTTTTTCAATATAACACAGGAAAACAATTTACACCAGGAAATTAGTGACTATGATATACCAACACATGATTGTTGTTCAATATAACACATGAAAACAATTCATACAAGTACACTAATCACTGCAAAGTACCAAGACATGATTGTTGTTTAATATAAAACCGGAAATCATTTTATACCAGTACACAAACGATTCTAATATACCAAGACATGGTTGTTGTTCAATATACCACAGAAAACATTTATACCAGTACACGAATAACTGTACTATACCAAGGCATACATGTTGCTCAATATAACTCAAGGAAAACAACTTCTACCAGTACACAAATGATTGTAATACACCAAGACATGATTGTTGTACAAAATAGCACAGAAAAAATCATACCAGTACACGACTGACTGTAATTTACACAGCCACGATTGCTATTCATTATAACACAGGAAAACATAATATACCAAGACATCATTGTTGTTCAATAAAGCACAGAAAACAGTTTATACCAGTACACAAATGACTGTAATATACCAAGACTTAATTGTTGCTCAATATAACACAGGAAAACAATTTATACCAGTAAACCAATGACTGTAGTATATCAAGACATGATTGTTGTTTAATATGATACAGGAAAACAATTTATACCAGTACACAAATGACTGTAATATACCAGGACATGATTGTTGTTCAATATAACACAGGAAAACAATTTACACCAGGAAATTAATGACTGTGATATACCAAGACATGATTGTTGTTCAATATAACACAGGAAAACAATTCATACCAGTACACTGATGACTGCAATATACCAACACATGATTGTTGTTTAATATAAAACCGGAAAACATTTTATACCAGTACACAAATGATTCTAATAAACCAAGACATGGTTGTTGTTCAATATATCACAGAAAACATTTATACCAGTACACAAATGACTGTACTATACCAAGGCATACATGTTGTTCAATATAACTCAAGGAAAACAACTTTAACCAGTACACAAATGATTGTAATATACCAAGATATGAGTGTTGTACAAAATTGCACAGAAAAAAAATCATACCAGTACACGAATGACTGTAATTTTCAAAGACTCGATTGCTATTCAATATAACACAGGAAAACATTTTATAGCAGTACACAAATGACTCTAATATACCAAGACATTATTGTTGTTCAATAAAGCACAGAAAACAATTTATACCAGTGCACTAATGACTGTAATATACCAAGACATATTTGTTGTTCAATATAACACAGGAAAACAATTTATACCAGTAAACCAATGACTGTAGTATATCAAGACATGATTTTTGTTTAATATGATACAGGAAATCAATTTATACCAGTACACAAATGACTGTAATATACCAGGACATGATTGTTTTTCAATATAACACAGGAAAACAATTTACACCAGGAAATTAATGACTGTGATATACCAAGACATGCTTGTTGTTCAATATAACACATGAAAACAATTCATACAAGTACACTAATCACTGCAATATACCAAGACATGATTGTTGTTTAATATAAAACCGGAAAACATTTTATACCAGTACACAAATGGTTCTTATATACCAAGACATGATTGTTGCTCAATATAACTCAAGGAAAACAATTTACACCAGCACACTAACGGTTGTAATGATTGTTCTCCAATATAACACAGGAAAAGAATTTATACCAGCACACAAATGACTGTAATATAAAACCGGAAAACAAATTATACCAGTAAATAAATGACTGTTATAGACCAAGACATGATTGTTGTTCATTATAGCACAAGAAAACAAATGACACCAGGAAATTAATTACTGTAATACACCAAGACATGACTGTTGTTCAATATAGCACAGGAAAACAATTCATACTTGTACACTAATGACTGTAATATACCAAGACATGATTGTTGTTCAATATAAACCGAAAAACAATTTATACCAGTACACAAATGACTCTAATATACCAAGACATGGTTGTTGTTCAATATAGCACAGGAAAACAATTTATACCAGTACGTCAATGACTGTAGTATATCAAGAAATGATTGTTGTTTAATATAATACAGGAAAACATTTTATCCCAGTACACAACTGACTGTAATATACCAAGCCATGATTGTTGTTCAATATATCACAGGAATACAATTTACACCAGGAAATTAATGCCTGTAATATACCAAGACATGATTGTTGTTCAACATAACACAGGAAAACAATTCATACGAGTAGTCTAATGACTGTAATATATCAAAACATGATTGTTGTTTAATATAAAACCGGAAAACCTTTTATCCCAGTACACAAATGACTGTACTATACCAAGAAATACATGTTGTTTAATATAACTCATGGAAAACAACTTTTACCAATACACAAATGATTGTAATATACCATGACATGATTGTTGTACAATATAGCACAGAAAACAATTTATACCAGTACACAAATGACTGTAATTTACAAAGACACGATTGCTATTCAATATAACACCGGAAAACAATTCTTACAAGTACTCTTATGACTGTAATAAAGCAAGACATGATTGTTGTTCAATATAAAACCAGAAAATAATTTTACCAGAACACAAATGAATCTAATATACCAAGACATGATTGTTGTTCAATAAAGCACAGAAAACAATTTACTCCAGTATATTGAACAAGAATTTTGTTTTGGTATATTGAAGTCATTCGTGAACTGGTATAAATTGTTTTCCTCTGTTATATTGAACAACAATCACGTCTTGGTATATTACAGTCATTAGTTTACTTTTATAAATTTTTTCTCCTGTGTTATATTGAACAACAATCATGTCATTTCATATGGGAGTCATTCGTGTCCAGGTATGAATTGTTTCCCTTGAGTTATATTGAAGAACAATCATCTCTTGGTGCATTACTGTCATTCGTGTACTGGTATAGATTGTTTTCCTTGAGTTATATTGAACAACAATTATATCTTGGTATATAACAGTCGTTAGTGTACTGGTGTACATTGTTTTCCTTGAGTTATATTGAACAACAATTATATCTTGGTATATTACAGTGATTAGTGTACTGGTGTACATTGTTTTCCTTGAGATATATTAAACAACACTGATGTCTTGGTATAATGGAGTCATTCGTGTACTGGTATAAATTGTTTTCCTTACGATATATTGAACAATTATCATATCTTGGTATATTACAGTCAAAAATGACCTTGTATAAATTGTTTTACCTTGTGTTATATTGAACAAAAATTATGTCTTGGTATATAAGGGTTATTAGTTTCCTGGTATAAATTGTTTTCCTTGAGTTATAGTGAACAACAATCATGTCTTGATATATTACAGTATTTCCTGTACTGGTACAAAAGGTTTTCCTTCAGTTATATTTGACAACAATCATGTCTAGGTATATTAGAGTCATTCATTTACTGGTATAAATTGTTTTACTGTGTTATATTGAACAACAATCATGTATTGGCATATTACAGTCTTTAGTGTCCTGGTATAAATTGTTTTCCTGTGTTATATTCAACAACAAACATGTGTTGGTATATTACAGTCATTAGTGTCCTGGTATAAATTGTTTCCTTGAGTTATATTTCATATTATTTATGTCTTTGTCTATAACAGTCATTAGTTTCCTGGCATGAATTGTTTTCCTGTGTTATATTGAACAACAATCATGTCTTTGTATATTGCAGTCATTAGTGTCTTTGTATAAATTGTTTTCCTTGAGTTATATTGAAGAGCAATCATGTCTTGGTATTTAACAGTCATTTTCGTACAGGTATAAATCGTTTTCCTGTGTTATATTGAACAACAATCATGTCTTTGTATATTGCAGTCATTAGTGTCTTTGTATAAATTGTTTTCCTAGAGTTATATGGAACAACAATCATGTCTTTGTATATTACAGTCTTTCGTGTACCTGTAAAAATTGTTTCCTTTGAGTTACATTTTACAACAATCATGTCTTGGTTTATTACAGTCAATCATATACTGGTATAAATTGTTTAACTGTTTTTTATTGAACAACAATCATGTGTTTGTATATCACAGTCATTAGTTCCATAGTATAAATTGTTTTCCTATGTTATGTTGAACAATAATCAGGTCTTGGTATATTACAATCATTATTGTCTTGGTATAAACTATTTTCCTTGAGACATTTTGAACGACAATTGTGAATTGGTATACTAAAGTCATTCGTGTACTGGGATAAATTGTTTTCCTGTGTTATATTGAACACCAACCATATCTTGGTATATTACAGTCATTAGTGCCCTCGTATAAATTGTTTTCCTGTGTTATATTGAACAACAATCATGTCATGGTATATGGCAGTCATTCGTGTTCTGGTATGAATTGTTTTCCTTGAGTTATATTGAAGAACAATCATCTCCTGGTGCATTACTGTCATTCGTGTACTGCTATAGATTGTTTCCTTTGAGTGATATTGAACAACAATTATATCTTGGTATATTACAGTGATTAGTGTACTGGTGTAAATTGTTTTCCTTGAGTTATATTGAACAACAATTACATCTTGGTATATTACAGTGATTAGTGTACTGGTGTACATTGTTTTCCTTGAGATATTTTGAACAACAATGATCTCTTTGTATAATGGATTCATTCGTGTACTGGTATAAATTGTTTTCCTTATGATATATTGAACAATTATCATATCTTGGTATATTACAGTCATAAGTGACCTGGTATAAATTGTTTTCCTTGTGTTATATTGAACAAACATTATGTCTTGGTATATAAGGGTTATTAGTTTCCTGGTATAAATTGTTTTCCTTGAGTTATAGTGAACAACAATCATGTCTTGGTATATTACAGTCTTTCGTGTACTGGTACAAATGGTTTTCCTTGAGTTATATTTGACAACAATCATGTCTAGGTATATTAGAGTCATTCATTTTTCTCGTAAAAAAAACTTTTATTGTGTTATATTGAACAACAATTATGTATTGGCATATTACAGTCATTAGTGTCCTGGTATAAATTGTTGTCCTGTGTTATATTCTACAACAATCATGTGTTGGTATATTACAGTCATTAGTGTCCTAGTATAAATTGTTTTCTTGTGTTATATTGAACAATAATCAGGTCTTGGTATATCACAATCATTATTGTCTTGGTATAAACTGTTTTCCTTTAGACATTTTGAACGACAATCGTGAATTGGTATACTAAAGTAATTCGTGTACTGGGATAAATGGTTTTCCTCTGTTATATTGAACACCAACCATATCTTGGTTTATTACAGTCATTAGTGCCCTCGTATAAATTGTTTCCTGTGCTATAATGATCAATCATGTCTTTGTCTAATACAGTTATTAGTGTCCTTGTTTAAAATGTTTTCTTTAGATTTTGCAGAACAACAATCATATCTTGGTATATTACAGTCATTAGTGTCCTGGCATAATTTATTTGCCTGTCTCATTTTGAACACAAATCATGTAATGAAATATTACAGTCAATAGTGTCCTGGCATAAATTATTTTCTGTCTCATTCTGAACAACAATCATGTCTTGGTATAATACAGTCATACGTGTCCTGGTGTCCCGATATAAATTGTTTTCCTGTCTCCTTTTGAACAACAATCATGTCTGGTTTATTACAGTCATAAGTGTCCTGGTATAAATTGTTTTCCGTGAGTTATATTGAACAACAGTCATGTTTTTTTATATAACAGTCAAAAGTGTCCTGGTATAAAATCGTTTCCTTGAGTTATATTGAAAACAATTATGACATTGCATATTACAGTCATTTATGTACTGGTATAAATTGTTTCCGGTGTTATATTGAACAACAACCATGTCTTGGGAACTCCTTATTGTCCAGGTATTTTTTTTTTCCTTGAGTTATAGCGAACAACAATTATGTCTTGGTATATTAAAGTCATTCATGAACAGGTATAAATTGTTTCCTCTGCTTTGTTGAACAACACTCACGTCTTGGTATATTACAGTCATAAGTGTCCTAGTATAAATTGTCTTCCTTGAGTTATATTGAACAACAATTATGTTTTTGTATATTAAAGTCATTCGTGAACTGGTATAAATTGTTTTCCTCTGTTATATTGAACAACAATTACGTCTTGGTAAATGGCAGTCATTCGTGTCCTGGTATAAATTGTTTTCCTGTGTTATATTGAACAACAATCATGTCTTTGTATATTGCAGTCATTAGTGTCTTTGTATAAATTTTTTTCCTTGAGTTATATTGAAGAGCAATCATGTCTTGGTATATAACAGTCATTTTTGTACAGGTATAAATAGTTTTCCTGTGTTATATTGAACAACAATCATGTCTTTGTATATTGCAGTCATTAGTGTCTTTGTATAAATTGTTTTCCTAGAGTTATATGGAACAACAATCATGTCTTTGTATATTACAGTCTTTCGTGTACCTGTACAAATTGTTTCCTTTGAGTTACATTTTACAACAATCATGTCTTGGTTTATTACAGTCAATCATATACTGGTATAAATTGTTTAACTGTTTTTTATTGAACAACAATCATGTGTTTGTATATCACAGTCATTAGTTCCATAGTATAAATTGTTTTCCTATGTTATGTTGAACAATAATCAGGTCTTGGTATATTACAATCATTATTGTCTTGGTATAAACTATTTTCCTTGAGACATTTTGAACGACAATTGTGAATTGGTATACTAAAGTCATTCGTGTACTGGGATAAATTGTTTTCCTGTGTTATATTGAACACCAACCATATCTTGGTATATTACAGTCATTAGTGCCCTCGTATAAATTGTTTTCCTGTGTTATATTGAACAACAATCATGTCATGGTATATGACAGTCATTCGTGTTCTGGTATGAATTGTTTTCCTTGAGTTATATTGAAGAACAATCATCTCCTGGTGCATTACTGTCATTCGTGTACTGCTATAGATTGTTTCCTTTGAGTGATATTGAACAACAATTATATCTTGGTATATTACAGTGATTAGTGTACTGGTGTAAATTGTTTTCCTTGAGTTATATTGAACAACAATTACATCTTGGTATATTACAGTGATTAGTGTACTGGTGTACATTGTTTTCCTTGAGATATTTTGAACAACAATGATCTCTTTGTATAATGGATTCATTCGTGTACTGGTATAAATTGTTTTCCTTATGATATATTGAACAATGATCATATCTTGATATATTACAGTCATAAGTGACCTGGTATAAATTGTTTTCCTTGTGTTATATTGAACAAACATTATGTCTTGGTATATAAGGGTTATTAGTTTCCTGGTATAAATTGTTTTCCTTGAGTTATAGTGAACAACAATCATGTCTTGGTATATTACAGTCTTTCGTGTACTGGTACAAATGGTTTTCCTTGAGTTATATTTGACAACAATCATGTCTAGGTATATTAGAGTCATTCATTTTTCTCGTAAAAAAACTTTTATTGTGTTACATTGAACAACAATCATGTATTTGCATATTACAGTCATTAGTGTCCTGGTATAAATTGTTGTCCTGTGTTATATTCTACAACAATCATGTGTTGGTATATTACAGTCATTAGTGTCCTGGTATAAATTGTTTTCCTTGAGTTATATTTAATAACATTTATGTCTTTGTATATAACAGTCATTAGTTTCCTGGCATGAATTGTTTTCCTGTGTTATATTGAACAACAATCATGTCTTGGTATATTGCAGTCATTAGTGTCATTGTATAAATTGTTTTCCTTGAATTATATTGAAGAACAATCATGTCTTGGTATAAATCTGTCATTTTTGTACAGGTATAAATCGTTTTCCTCTGTTATATTGAACAACAATTATGTCTTGGTATATTACAGACATTAGTGTAATGGCATACATTGTTTTCCTAGAGTTATATGGAACAACAATCATGTCTTGGTTTATTACAGTCCATCATGTAGTGGTATAAATTGTTTAACTGTTTAATATTGAACAACAATCATGTGTTGGTATATCGCAGTCATTAGTTGCCTAGTATAAATTGTTTTCTTGTGTTATATTGAACAATAATCAGGTCTTGGTATATCACAATCATTATTGTCTTGGTATAAACTGTTTTCCTTTAGACATTTTGAACGACAATCGTGAATTGGTATACTAAAGTCATTCGTGTACTGGGATAAATGGTTTTCCTCTGTTATATTGAACACCAACCATATCTTGGTTTATTACAGTCATTAGTGCCCTCGTATAAATTGTTTCCTGTGTTATAATGATCAATCATGTCTTTGTCTAATACAGTTATTAGTGTCCTTGTTTAAAATGTTTTCTTTAGATTTTGCAGAACAACAATCATATCTTGGTATATTACAGTCATTAGTGTCCTGGCATAATTTATTTGCCTGTCTCATTTTGAACACAAATCATGTAATGAAATATTACAGTCAATAGTGTCCTGGCATAAATTATTTTCTGTCTCATTCTGAACAACAATCATGTCTTGGTATAATACAGTCATACGTGTCCTGGTGTCCCGATATAAATTGTTTTCCTGTCTCCTTTTGAACAACAATCATGTCTGGTTTATTACAGTCATAAGTGTCCTGGTATAAATTGTTTTCCGTGAGTTATATTGAACAACAGTCATGTTTTTTTATATAACAGTCAAAAGTGTCCTGGTATAAAATCGTTTCCTTGAGTTATATTGAAAACAATTATGACATTGCATATTACAGTCATTTATGTACTGGTATAAATTGTTTCCGGTGTTATATTGAACAACAACCATGTCTTGGGAACTCCTTATTGTCCAGGTATTTTTTTTCCTTGAGTTATAACGAACAACAATTATGTCTTGGTATATTAAAGTCATTCATGAACAGGTATAAATTGTTTCCTCTGCTTTGTTGAACAACACTCACGTCTTGGTATATTACAGTCATAAGTGTCCTAGTATAAATTGTCTTCCTTGAGTTATATTGAACAATAATTATGTTTTTGTATATTAAAGTCATTCGTGAACTGGTATAAATTGTTTTCCTCTGTTATATTGAACAACAATTACGTCTTGGTAAATGGCAGTCATTCGTGTCCTGGTATAAATTGTTTTCCTTGAGTTATATTGAAGAAAAATCATGTCTTGGTATTTTACAGTCATTCGTGTACTGGTATTAATTGTTTTCTTGTATTAAATTGAACAAAAATCGTGTCTTGTTATATTACAGTCTTTGTTGTCCTGGTATAAATTGTTTTCCTTGAGTTATATTGAACAACAATATTGTCTTGATATATTACAGTCATTAGTGTCCTGGTATAAATTATTTTCCTGTCTCATACCAATCATGTCTGGTATATTACAATCATTAGTGTACTTGTATAAATTATTTTCTTGTGTTATGTTGAATAGCAATCATGTCTTTGTATATTATAATCATAAGTGTCCTGGTGTAAATTGTTTTCCAGGAGTTATATTGAACAACATCCATGTCTTGGTATACTACAGTCGCAAGTGTCCTGGTATAGATTGTTCTCCTGGAGTTATACTGAACACCAATCATGTCTTGGTATATAACAGTCATTAGTCTCCTGTTTTCCTTGATTCATATTGAACAACAATTGTGTCTCGGTATACTAAAGTCGTTCATGTACTGGTATAAATTGTTTTCCTCTGTTATATTAAAAAACAACCACATCTTGGTATATTACAGTCATTAGTGTCCTGGAAGAAATTGTTTTCATTGAGTTATATTGGACAACAATTATGTCTTTACATATTAGAGCCATCGTATAAACTGTCAGTCGTGTACTGGTATAAATTATTTTCCTCTGTTGTATTGAACAGCAATCACGTCTTGGTATATTACAGTGATTAGTGTCTCTTATAAATTATCTTCCTGTGTCATGTCTTTGTTATATGACTTTCATTATTGTCCTGGTATGAATTTTTTTCCTTGAGTTATCTTGAACACCAATTATATGTTGGTATATTAAAGTCATTCGTGTACTGGTATAAATTGTTTTCCTCAGTTATATAGAACAACAATCATGTCTTAGTATGTTACAATCATTAGTGTACTCTTGTAAATTATTTTCCTGTGTTATATTGAACAACAATCATGTATTGGTATATTACAGTCATTCGTGTACTGTTATAAATTGTTTTCTTGTGTTATATTGAACAACAATCATGTCTTTTTATATAACAGTCATTAGTTTCCTGGTATAAATTGTTTTCCTTTAATTATACTGAACAACAATCATGTCTTGGTATATTATAATCATTCATGTACTGGTATAAATTGGTTTCCTTGTATTATTTTGAACAACATTCATGCTTTTTTTGTATATAATGGTCATTTGTGTACAAAACAACGGCAGTACAATACCGAAGTAACAAAGAGGTGAAATTCACAAAAATCGAAGTCCAAAGACAGGGCAAAAACGAGAATTCAGAAAACAATTACGTTAGACACAAAAACAATGACGCCAGACAGACACAAAGGACAGAACCAGAAACCACAAAATTCAGAACAAAGGCACTCACAGTGTGAACTCCAGTGAAACTGAGCGTGACATCAGGTGCTCCGGAAGGGTAAGCATGCCCTGCTCTGTTAACAGCAACCGTCACACTGTGGGCGATTCAATCCGGGAAAATGTCAAAGTCGGTAGTCAAATCCGGTAAGACGTGAATCTAGCTGAAAATGTCCACTTTCATTTGGGATACTGACACGTCATATCTTTCAATGATGCTATGTACAAGTGTAAATTGTTTCCTGTGTTATATTGAACAACAAAAATGTCTTGGTATATTACAGTCATCCGTGTACTGGTATAAATTATTTTCATTTAACTCATTTGGAAGATTATGAGAAAGTGTCGCTTGATAGGTAATACTTTCTTTAGAAAAACAAAGTATGGTTTAATCTCTCCTATATATGTACATTGAATACATTTTCTGCAGTAATGTTAACTCCTGTTATTAGGCATAATATTTTTCTGTATATTGTCTGCAATTGTCTAAGTGCAAGTTAGCAATGCTTTGACTAAAATATAATAAGTAAGGATTTAAATGCATCTCTTCTAGACTAAAAAGGGAGATAATTCAATACTGGTTCATATTTACACGAGTAAAATTTCAAACTAACAGAGGGCAGTAATAATGTTATTTACACAAACTATTTATCATGGAAAATTTTTACAATCTTTGTAATTGATTAACTATCTGCAAGGCAGGCTTACAGTGGGAGTATGTGAAGACGGTGTATTCGATCTAAGTGGCGTTCTAAGTACCATGATATAAAACTCGGTATGGTTGTTTCTCTCCTACGTTCATTATTGTAGACGACACAAAATAGGAATACCGCTCTTACGAGTGTTTCACATGTTAGTTTATATCAAGTATTGTGTACCATTAAAAGAAGAAACCCTCGAGATCTTGTCATCACACACCTGAAGAAAGAGAAATGATCTGGAGTAAACTATACAGTAGGCAAAAAAAAAATAAAAATGAAAAAATAACCCGGGTAAACCAATCAGACAATTTAAGTGAGTATCTAACTGCTTTTCCACATCTTGAAATGCCTTCAACGGTAAACACAATTAGCCTGTATGCATTAATGAGTATCATTTTCATATATCAATTAATTAACTGCGATGGATTAGTTATACATTTTAATTTTGAACCCAATTAATCAATAGTTTCGGGTTATTTTATTTTTGAATGTGTTTTACCATAGAAACAAAGACCGTTGTGACCAAGTTTGATTGTAACTGCACACGTGTATCCAATGTTAATCAAATGTTTTCCAGTGCTAAGTATGGCTCCATTTGAAGCAACAATTTAAAGTAACACAAACGCCAGATATTTTTCACATTTAAAAATCGATGAAATTTCCTTGGCTTATAAGTGTGAAAGGGTCAAACGTTTTTAGGAGAAGGGAGTGTAACGGATAACTTTAGTGAGACATTGTTAGCTCCCCTTAATAAGACAGCAAAAGTAACAGAATGAAATTCAACACTTATTGTGAAAAATTCTACAATTATTTATAATTAATGGCTTATTTTTAAAGCATAAACGAACTTAAAAGTGCAACACTACCATAAACGAACTAAAAAGTGCAACATTAATGTTGGAATATTCATTCATTTGTAAATTGGATCCATATTTTTAAAGGCGATTTTACCTAAACTATGAAATTCAGTCGTGAAATTTTGTTTGAGTTCCGATATGTAAATAGGGCATTGTTTTTCTTCAACGCTTTCCCGAATTAGGATTTGATATTTCACAGCAAAAGCCTCTAAACGACTTCTTCAGGTCGAGTGATGCGAGACATGTTCTATTTAGATGATTCAACATTTCATTGGAAAATTAGTGACTGTATAGCTTTTTCTCAGTAAATAAATACTGTATGTTTGTATTTGCTTACCCCATATTGGTGTAATTTGCAATTAAATTATTATAAAATGAAGGACCGTTTCAGTTGTATTTAAATAATCTGCAAAGACCAGTATGACAGCTTTTCAGAAGTACCAATAGTGGCAGTCACTAGCAGATATGTTTTGATCTTGTTTGGCTATTTTGATCTT